>CAJPEX010001063.1:0-68866 GCA_905338405.1 Notodromas monacha
ATAAATATTTGTTTCAGAACTACCGTGTTCTTCAGAAGTCAACTTAATTTGCAGTTGCATTTCACGCTTTAGAATTACGCAGTTTTCGAAATACACTCCATGTACTGTTCATACTCGTTGTTGTTGGGCATTCGATCCAAAAATTGTCAAGTCCATCCTCTAAAATCGAGTGAATACGGAACTTCAACTTTTCCCATTTACTTCGTTCGTACGATTTTATGACAACATTTCCCCCCCCCCCCCGAGATGTAATGCGACTTCATTATGCCATTCATCAAAAGTGAATTTCATTTTCCATCGAATTCCGCTTTTAAGCTTTTCCAGTTTTCGAAATACTGTACACTGCAGGAATTTATTGTTATTGAAAAGTTGATCCAAAATTTTATGGTCCAGTATCTTTCACTCTTCTAGACAGGGATCTTGAATTTCTACATTTCCTCCCTCCGAACGATCTTCTGAAAACAAAACCAAAATTTCACAGACATTCCTCTCCATCAAAAATTCCGTTTCGGAACCACGATTGAACGAGGCCTTTTCCAGAAATATACTGTAATTCCATCAAAGAGTGCTTTGCATTTGCGATCGAATTCCAGTTTCAAGTTTTCGTATTTTTTTTAAATACAGTACATTAATCGTATAAGTACATTAATTTCGTTTGAAAGTCAAGCCATATTTTTCTGGTCCACCCTCTACACTCCCGTTAAAACAGAAAAACTTGGATTACACATTCCCTACCACTCTTACGATCTCCTGAACAATTTTCAGACATTTTCTCCAATTCACATTCTCCCCTTAGCCACGATGAAAAATAAATTCTGATGAAATACAGTATTGCACTAATGCACTCGAATATAATGCCATTTTAACGTGAATTCGCGGATGAATACCGTTTTCAAAGTATTTCACCGTACTGTAAATTGGAAAAGTCTATCCAATTTTTTCAGGTCCTTTAAACTCCCATAGACACGGAACTACTTGAATTACACATTTCCTCCAATCCACATTCTCTCCCTAAGACATACTGAAAAGATAAATTAAAATGAAATACTACACTATACTGAAACATAATGCCATAAAAGATAAATTAAAATGAGATACTACACTATACTGAAATATAATTTCATTCTAACGTGATTTCGCGAATGAATTCAACTTTCAAGCTTCCGCAGTCGTCGAAATGTGCACATAACCTTAGTTCGAAAGTCGAATCCCATTTTTTTGCGGCCCACCCTCTACACTCCCGCAAACACGGAATAACTTGAATTATACATTTCCTCCCTCTCTCATACGATCTGCCGAAATACTGTACAGTATATTCGCAGAAATATCCTCCCATCCACATTCTCTCCCCAGAGCCACGATGATCCAAGACATTTCCACATCCTCTCTCGTTCCTCCCTCATTTCTTTCTAGCATTCAATGCATATTCCGGGTATATATAGCAAATCGTGAAACTGCGAGTATTATAATGGGGGAAACTCTGATGGGGAGAGGGCGAAACAGGCCGGCCGGTGAAAAACGAGCACAACACGTGCGACGGGGGAAGAAGAACCCTTGGGGTTCGCGGAAAAATCAATACCCGCGCAACCCCCCGACACTTGGTCCAGTCTGCTGTTCGTACACATCAGCCGGCGGTTCGACCTTTAGAATCAAGGGAGAGGGGGGAAAGGATATACACACGATGCTGGAAACAAAAGTCCCGACGTAAAGTTTTTTCACGAGGATCCTCATGGGGATATTTCCAAATGAAATTTGACACGAAAACACCTAGAGAACATTTTCGGGATATTGCATACGCAGTAATGACGACGTGGGCATTGTTGGAAATTAGAGTAATGGAATTATAGACAGATTAGCACAGCACCACTAAAAAGCGTTAATTCCGAAAAGAGCCCAGAATCTTGTGAGACCAAGTTTAACCTTGAGTTCCCACGATCTCGAGTTCTTGGGGAAATCCTGCAAAAAGGGGGATAAATCCGTTCAGGGACACATTTTTGCAAAATGAAAGGGTTTAAATACCAAATTGAATGTATGTTCTATCATCAGTTGTTCTAGGCTTGTCTCACACAAAAGACTGCTGCTTATCAATCTGCTGTTTGCCAAAATATTGCATTCTATACTAAATATACCAACCTTACACTAGGGTGTAAAGCACCCCGGCTGATTGTTGTTTGAATTTATTTCAAAAAGAGAAGGTTTCAAAACAAAGTTTAAACTTTTCTCAAATCTGTTCCGAACAGACATTTAATGCACTTTGTGGGTGCGTATTTTGGGTAAAGAAAAATATTTGTATAAGTATGGTACAGTACAATTAACGTTTTTTCTTAGGCATATACTTTTCAGTTCCAAATGGGAGGCGTTTCTTTTCAGGTTAGGGTTCTTCACATTTATGGCTTTTGTTCACATCAACACAAGCGTTTTTTTTTATTTTGCATCCAGAGAAATCGGCAAAATAATATTTTCCAGTTTCCAGTCAGTCAAAAAGCGTTTGAAGACTTCCGTGTCCAGTAATTATTTTTGAATATTCGAAGGTTTACTTTGGTGCCTCAAGGGTCAGTAAAATGGATAACGAATCAGTGAATTCAACAGCATCGTCAAAAAGCTTTTGTTCGTAACGATAATTCAGTTTATATCACACAGCGTTTGTGCAATTCGTTTTCTAGAAGAAGAAAAAATTGTGTTTCAACAGTAGCGGAAGCCCCAAAATTAAGTTTTGGGATTCAAACAAGAATCATCATCAAAAATTCTCTGAATCTTGAGATTCCGAAGAATCGTCAAAATAATTCCAGCAAAGAGTTCCATGAATCACAAAGCGTAGAAACGCACCATTTAAAAAATTCTCCAGGAAAAATTCGGCTCCACAGTCACCGACGGTTTCGAAAACAAATTAATTTCATGTTTAAAAAATCATCACGATTTTGGCTGCTTGTCAACTGCGTATCCGGATGAAAACCAACAACCACCAACGAAAAAAAGGGATTACTAAAAGTCGTAACGGGTTCATCATTAAGATATAACCCTTATCGTTCATCCTGAAGCACAAGGAAAATGCATCATACAGCATAATACACTTCGTAACTCAACAAGATTTGTGCACACTAATGCGACTTCAACGTATTTCGGACTAGATATAAAACCGACACATTTCATTGGCATTTTTCTGCCTACTTCACCATAAATTCAAATACAATTTATGCGTCAATATTCCCAAGCCATCAATGGATCCTCTTCAGCATTCACATACCGGCAAAAAGCTTATTTGGGAGAGTTCGTGGATCTCTTCCACAATTTTTTAAGCGCAATTGAGGAAAAATTAATTCCTTTCTGTACGCAATGCGAAGTTTGAATGCTCTATTTCAACACCAGAAAGTGTTTGCAATAAAAAGAACTAATTCCGACGTTGGTCCTTCATTTGCATGACCAAAGAAACCGATCTGCAAAAGATCTCTCACATTTTTATTTTATGAATACGCACATTTCAAACGAATATTACAGGATCGAATTTCATTTCGCGTCAAAACAGCGACACTTGAAAACTCTTCGACTCGGAAAATGTCCAAGACAGAATCCGTTTCACACAGACAGTTCTCAGTGTTCGTGTTCCAAATCCCATCAGAAGAATGTACAGTACAGTGCAAATAACAAGGAAAAAAGATCCCATCGAAACCCTGATGGCCGCAACATCAGCTGTTACCATTACAGCTCAATGCGAAAAGGGTTCTCTAAATTAGAGATTCAGTCTGCATCAAGCCCTTTAACCTCTCCCCTCCCATTTCGGGTTTCAGTCAGCCAAAAGAAAAAAGCTTCAATATTTGTGGGAGCCCCTCTGCTCCCTGGGTACACAGAATCCCATCAGCTGGATCATGGCTACAGTCTCGCGACCCCAAAATTGATCCAGCCCGACCTGAAAACAGTCGCTCACAGTGAAACAAAAATGTTTCTGCGCCAGCTCTAGATCAGTGCGATTTTAAACTCAGAAGGGGAAAGTCATCCTCTCATCGCGGGATTTTTGCTCGAGTAGGCTTTCAAAAAAATTGCACAGGTGACGAAAATGGCGAGATATCGCGAACTGATTTCATCAACCAGCTTCAACTTTTCTTTCGACCGAAGTGGGGAAAAGAAAAAGAAAGCAGTTTCTCACCAGAAATCTATTCCATCCAACAGTTGAGGCGGAGGCGGGAGATTTTTTGGTCCTTGCACAGGAAACCTCGTCAGCGGTCTTTCTGTCACGAACTGCACTTTCTTCCCCGCTTTGACTTCTGACAACGCCAGCTGCAAAAAAATTATATACGAATAAATGTATGCACTTTTTTCATTCAGCATACGATATTTGCACGAAGACAGTATTCTGCAAGCATCAGCGATTGCCTCGAATAAGCTCCAGAATAGAAATTTCAGTGAAGGGCTTCTGATATGAGTTGACAGGGTGCTAAACTTGGAGGCAAGGGTTCATATACCCAAAGAGTCCTTCAATTTCTTTCAAAAAGCATCAAGTTACACTTTTATTCCTTTTCTCTTGCCTGAGTCAATGAAATAATATTCAAAACGCCTTTAGAAAATTCGAATTACGGAGGTTTGAGGAGGAAAGCCTTCAAGTTAAGAAGCTCTTAGTGCATCGCTTCTCAGGGGATTCAGACAGGGACTTGAAATTCTTACCGTTATCATCAAGTCTTGAGCAACTTGCGTCGTTGAATTCCCAAATTTCAACAGCAACGGGTACTTGACAGCCAATTTGTCCTGGTTGAAGTGGGCCACATTCGGAGGCACACCAGCCCCCATCATCGCCAACACTTCTAAGCTCATCACGATTTACTTCAAACGGCGACCAAAACCGAAACAAGGGTCCGAGGCATCGACCGGGAATAACTTCGCGATCACTACACTTCCACTCGAGATCCACCAACACGCACCAGGCAAGAATAATCTCTGTTGACACAAATGGAAAAATATGAATAGAAATTGAAAATTTTCTTCATCGAGAAAGTCTTCACAACTTCGACCGAAATTCAGAGCAGTGGCACAAGTTCCTTGTCATCCATGAAATACGAATTAGCAATAAACTCTGAACAAACGGAATGTCACAGAAGACCGCGTTCAATATCACTGGGAATGATCAACCAAGGACAATCAAATGAATGATGTAATAGGTAGCGTGAAAACGACGGCCATTTTGGCATACTTTCAGAAAAAATTCTCGCTGAAGTGAACGTTTTTCCAGAGATCCCAAGATTCCGTAAAAAAATTTCCTGTTCTACGAATATCCGAACAGCGAAGAATGCTAATGCAGTGGGGCCCCGAGATGCTGACGTAACCGGTATTCAACCCCTGTCTATCTTGGAACACCAACATCTTGGATCATGGTTTCCCATAGACCTGAATGGGAACATATTTATTTGGCTCCGCTCTTGATAATTAGCTTGTTCTGGATTATGAATTAGTGAACTTAATTTAAAATGAATTTTAAATTTTTTGAATATAAATAGTTCAACCTAATCAATAGATATAAAACAATAAATGAATGAAACTGTTTTAGAAATGTCCGTGAAGTGTCGGGATCTTGAACCAATTTCCAGATTAAGGGGCATATTCTCAAGAGTCAAATGTCCTCCAGTCGAATTGTTCATATGTCGGGGCCCCACTGAACATCCAAAAGTTCAATTTCAGAATAAACCCGCAGTAAATCTTCCGACAGAAACTCGTCCTGAAAAGCGGAATTGAATTATGTCGCTATCTCCTCTTACACTGACCCGGTCTTAACACATTTGCAGCCCAGTTCTAATTCACATTCAACAGTAATATCAGGATCGACTTGGCGGCCACTTTCAATCCCCTAATCGCCTGAGGGTCAAAAAGCAAGAGTCGAAAGAGTACAATAAGCTCTAGAAATGAATATAATGTCACACAAACACAGCCAAATGATCCCCCCCCCCCCCCCTCCTTTTCATAATTTTTCACCGTTCTTCTCCGACCTTGTCATCGATGTAGTCCTCCGTCAACGTATCATACCTCCATCGCAATCGTTTCTCTGCAAAATATTCAGTCGATATCAATAACAGCACATCATCCAACACGAGTTCTCCGTCACGTCAGTCCGCAAAATTGAGGGCAAAAATATTCTAGGATTAATAATTTTGGATAATAACGAGGGAGGAAGTTCAATTTCCGCGCGCTATCAAGAGGAAACGAATTTTTTCCATCGACAATTTGGCAATGGTTGTACCCTAGTAGAGGTAAATATCCGAGCTCTCTCGATTCAAAAACCCAGGTTCAGTAATTTACAATCAAAATTTAATAGTTTTTTTCAGCTTTGAATTTCCGCTTCAGAACCTCTGTTACCGCCCACGAACGATTGCAAATTCAGACCAAGTAAAAAATTGGGTACAGTTCTATCACATTTTTCGAGACGCTGACTTGACCAGACATCTTCTAGAATAATTGACTAATATTTTCAACTCAGAGATCTTTTAGGGTGACAGGGTGAGGTGGGATATTTTGGTGAACTACGTGGAGGATGATTTCTCCCTTCATCCTCGGTAACAAAATTTAGCGAGAAATTTTGTCGAAGAACATGAGACATAAAACACAGAAAAATCCTTGAATTATTCGAGTTCCTCGAATTAGGAAAATACCGAGTAAAAAAAAAAAAAACGGGACTGCGAACAGGAAATCAGAGGTAATCTAATGTAGCAAAAAATCGGTAGATTTTTCACTTTATTTGATCGGTTTCATGGTTTAAATTATGGACTAACGTTGAGCCTCAACGAATGGCTTCCGACGAACGCTGACGCAGAAAACAACCAGGTAGAAAAAAATTGGCAGCAAGATCATCGCTCCCACTGTGATTCCCAGGGCTAGCAAACTGGTTGACGTTTCCTTTTCCCTGCAGCCCCGTGCTTTCCACGTCGTTCTCGTTTGATTCATCTGAAATTGAAACGAACACGATTCAATTACATTCCGGAAAATAGGAACGACAATGTAGAATTAACTCACTGCATGAATGGCGTCTAAACACAGTCGAAAACCTCCAGGGGACTTCGTTGGGGACTGGGATCGTTCCCATAAAACTTCTCCCTAAAAAAATAATAGTAAGAATTAATTTATAATTTAAATTTGTAAAAACTGTTCCCCGATGAGGAGTTCCTCTTCCTTAATTTCCGCGAGGTTGAAAAATCTATTCATACAAAGAAGGACTTGAATCGTTAAAAATTCAATTGTGAACCAAGTTCTGCAAAAACTTCATCATCATCAGTCTTCTGCAGATAAAAATTTTTCTGAAAGAAACCTCGTCATATCAACATCGACTGAATGTCTGAAAATTTAAAGGAAATTGCGACTTTCCTTCCTTCAGACTTAATAAGGGAAAGGGATAAGCATACGATGAAAATACCAGAGTTGTAAAAAAGATCACCGATAAAAAGATAGTATCTCTGTAAATTTTCGAAAGGTTGGTCAAATCTGATCATACAAAGAAGGACTTGAATCATAAAAGCGTCTAGAGTTTAATCGGAAACCCATTTCTTCAAAATTATAAACATTTTCAGCCTTCAGCAGTTAACTAGTCAGAAGTAAACCTCGTCTATTCAACAGCGAATAAAACGCTAAAAAATATTTAAGAAAACCCGGACTTCTTTAGCTTTAGAGATGATAGCGCAAAAGTCAAATCACCCGATATAAAAATGCTCTGATTGGCCTGGCATCCAGTAATTGCCACAAGAAGTGAGACTCAGAATTGGTGATTTCCTGCTTTTCGGCTGCTTCGGCGGATTCGTACAACAATTCCTTGTAAAACGCCATTGCCGTCGTGTATTCCTTCTCACACTTGTTGCAAGCTTTGTCTCCAGGATTATCGATGAAGCACTGATCCACTGAAGAAACATTCTGGAGAAAATTCGACACATCCGGACGAAATTTCGGCGTTTCACTGTGATTATCCAGGTCAATCGGCTTCACATAGCAATCTAGAGATACGCATTATAAATATAAAAAAATCAAGACTTGAAACATGCCTCCAAAAACTCAACTGTTGCAATCGGTATCCCTCCAAAAGCCCACAAAAACTGCACAAACTGCAACCACAATGCTCTCTTCTGCTGGCATACAGTCCGGAATCTGAAAAGCAATTACCCCAAGATATGAACCTCATAAAAACGTGCATTTTGAATACGACTGTTGGTTCATACGTTTAGAAACCTTTTGAAAATAGATCCAATGGAGTTTCAATGATTCGAAAAAAACTTTTCACTCACATAGCCTTATCATTTGGCAACACACTCTCCGCCGATTCAATGCATTATTTCTTGCGTAAAAGTCAACGACCAGAACAGTGCCAAAAATCGAGTCTTGTTAGTTGATTCGGCACCCTGTGACTTCTGACTATTTTCGACAGTGAAGAACAATGAAAGGCACTGATTTTCAGGACAGGGTTCAGCCTCATTTCCGCCATCAAGGAGAAGCTTAATCAACTAACATAACTCAATTTTCGGCACTGTTCTGATCGTTGGATTTATCGCATGAAAAAGTGAATTGAAATCTGCGAGTGAAGAGAATGTGGAACAGCACTTAGATGTTGCCAAAATATGGGGCTATGCAAGTAAAATTTTTTTTTGGAATCGTTGAAATTCCGTCGGATATATTTCTATAAAGTCTCAAAACTTATGAAACAACCCTCGTAGGAAAAATCACTCACGTCCCGTAGAGTGTCAAAAGCAGCCACGCCCTTTCGAAAATATTCGCCACAATTCGCACAAATTGACATTGGCTTCAGGTTACTCGGGAGGCAGTTTTGAAAAAAGGAGGCAACCTCCCCCATTGCGTTCCCGAAAGCATCTTCACATCGGGCAGCTCTAGGTTGTATTAAATTTCGCGACAGGAGCTCTCTCAAACTTGAAAAATAAAATAGCACGTCAGTCATACGATCAGGAAAAACTGGCGAATGTAACAAATTCAACGTTTCTAAGATCACTTACGTGGCTTCATCTGGATTCGCCTTCAACCCAACATCGTGCAAGATTAACCTGAGGAACGAAATTACGGTATATATAGTATGTGACGAAAGTAATATTTCAAAAAAAAAAAAAAAAAAAAACCAAAACTCGATCATAAAAATTAGTGTAATCGAAAAATCATCGAAAAAATGAGCCATGGAAAATTTGTTACTCACCCAAGCGCCGAAATCAGGAAGATCCCCTGAACGTATTTCCCCAATGATCGCAAGAGCATATCATTACACAAATCACACTTCACTTCGACACGTCGCAGATCGATAAACACAGACCTGATGAAGGTCACAGAAAACACACAAAAACAGGGGAATAATGTACGAATTGAATTTAAAGCCAATGTGATCGGAAACGCTCCAAAATGCTCCGACGCGGTTTCACCTCATTTCATTCAATTTCTTGCGCGTTTGTTTTTCCAAGCAGCATTACCGCTCATTTTTCGCTTCACATTTTGAACCAAAGAAGATAATTCAGATTTCGGGGTAAGATTCGGCAGTTCTTCGACGTCAGTCGAGGTGTTTTTTCTTCGCTTGGTTTTCTCTGCAACTATGGCTTTCATTCCGGTGGTGGGTTTGAAATGTGGGTCCGATGGGTCGACACTGAAAGCCTGGTTAGTATAAACTGCATTGAAGCGGGGATCTGTGACATCGACGGCGAAATCATCGCCAACGTCGAGGGCCTGGAGTTTCTTCTTGTCGTTCTTGTGCAATTTCTTCTTTCCTTTCAATTTTTCCAGCTTCACGAGCTTCTTCAGACTAAAATGCTTCTTCGCGTCCGGGTCCATGTCAAGAGTCAAGAGCTCCAGTCCATCATCTTTGTTTTCCTCTTCATTTTGCTTAATCTGAGGTTCGTCATTCTTTTTACTTGAGCCTTTCTTGAACTCTCGAATAGGGTCATATTCGTCGTCAAGGTTGCTCGACGCGAAGAACGGATCATTCAGATCTTCTTTCGTAAGTTCTGAAGCTTCTTCATCGTCTTCCGGATTCTTTCTTCGCTTCGATTTTTTCTTCTCCTTTAGTTTCAAAAGATATCTGAAGAAACAAAAACAGAACAGTTGTTCATTCGAGGTATAAGAAATTTTTTTTTCTTTTCGGTGTTCAAAATAACATTCGTCGCAAGGTTACCCAGATGAGGTCTAGTGAATCACGGATTTTTCTGCTTTGTTTTGACTAGGCATATATTTTTTGCGTCCCTAATTTGTTTGTTAAATTATCTCAAACTATGGCGTATTATAAAAGGATATTGCAGCAAATTTGTAGAAGATCAGACTAACCGATCCCAAGGAGTTTCAGTCTTCTCCTCTTCCTTCTTCTTGTTCAAAAGTTCTTTGACTGGCTCCACATCAACTGGATTCCAAGAAATTTCCATATGCGCCTTTTCCTCCTCGTCTTCTTTCTCTTTAGATTTTATGGAATTCACAAGTTCCCTATAAGTAGACAATTTCCCATCTTTGCCCAGACCGGCTTCATAATCATTCTCTTCGGGATCAGAATCTGAAGCCAAGTAGGCCTGCCAGTCTTCCTCGTTCAATCCATCCACGAGTTTCCCTTTCTTCTTCAAAGCCTTTTTATCCTTTTTCGATTTCGGATTGACCACCTTGAACAACTCGTCGATTGCCTTTTCTCTCCTAGGATCATTTTCGTCCCAGGTACACTTGACTTTTCCCTGCTGTAACGCCGTGTTGACGAACAGGTGTGGGACGTAACTCTGGAGATCCACAGACGACGTCTGGTCTACTACATCGATTTCCTCGAAAGTTTCCGAGTCTGGTACGAAACGAAGGTCGAACTTGGTGGCGGAAGATTCGTATTCTACTCCGTCACACTCGTCGTAGACCTTGTTGGCTGTTTCAGATGAGTCGAAGGTTGCTACGGCGTAGAAGTATTTCAGACGGTTGAGCTGATACTGGCGCACCCGTTCGCGGGTTTCCTCGTCGGATTCGTCTTCTTCTTCGGGAGGCTTCTTGTGTTCTTTGACCGCTTTCGACCTTGAAAATTCAAGAATGAACAATATACAGTCGAACTTCGAAGGACAACCAAAAAATTCAAATCAAGGAGGTTTTGCGACTAGAACTAAATTTTTTGGAAATTAAATACAGTACAGTGGAATCTCATCACCAAGAATCTCGATACAGTACAACAAATACGGTAAACCATCACAATGAAGTCATTTGCAGGTCCCTGTCCGATAGCCACAATGTTGAAGGAGTTCCTTAATAGCGAATTTTTTGTTACATCAAAGCTATTTTACTAGTCCCAACAACTTTTTTGCAACGAGACTTTACTATAGTTCGGCTGAAAAATGTTGTTGGATTGTCGGTCTGGTGTATATTTCAAGACTAAAAATTCAAATCCTGCTGGTGCTGTGACTTCAAGTAAAAAAAAAAAAGTTACATCCTGCATGTGAGATTGTTTCAGGAAGATGTCCTTTTTTATTGGCCAGAAATTGCACATAAAAAGAACAGGCACCTGGGCGTGGGAAACAAGTTGTTCGAATGAGTCTCGGGCCCACGAAATATCGTTTAAAAGAGTTAGGAAGATGTAGTGGTTCTCTTCCTTCCAAAAAGGATTAGAATATAAATTTTGGGCCCTTCACCGTGCTGGAAAACTTTCAATGAGAGAGAGATTCACCAGTAAACGGTTTTATATTAGGGAAGTTCCGTCAACACTATTTTCACAGGGACTGCATGGACATTTGAATTGGGGAGGTTCGAGTTGGAGAGGTTCGACTGTACCATCTAACTAGGAAAATATCTCAGGATTTCTGAAGCATTTACTTCAAATTTGTCTTCGGCTTCAGCTCTACAGGTCCCGAAACTTGCTCGATCGCCATACGCTCCTTCCCAAACTCAGACTTGTAGATTTTAACTGAAAGAATTTGGGAATCGGGCCGAAGGAAGGAAGACAAAGCCACGTAAATGTCTTTTGCGGAAACACGATCCCAATCCATGTTACATATGGCAAGACGAGAAGAATCCGTATCCGGAGCCCGTGGGGCATCCGCGTCCAGCTCTCCCCAAGGATGCTCAACGTCTTCCGCTTCCGAAGCACTAGATTCTTCGTCAGATGAACTTTCGTCCTGCAGAAAAAAGATTAATAAGATGCACGAACTCTTTTCTAAAAAAAAGTGAGGAAAATACAAGGCGAATTCTGTCCGAAATAACTCGCGAAGATCAGCGTTTTCAAGCCAAAAAAAAAATCGCGAATACTTAATACAATATACAAATGTTCAGAAAAACTACTGTGCGACAAAAAATTTAAGGTCAAGCGCACGCAGAAGTGCGTCAAATTTGCTCATTAAATACGTTGAGATTCTAGAAAGATTAAGAAGAATTCAGAAAAATAAGTCTTGATTATTTTGTAAAAATTTCACCTGGAACCCGACCAACCCTCACACGAACAGCAACAATACTCGTGCATACATACCAAGAACCCAAAAGCAGATCATTCATGAGATTACTAACCACACTGTCTAATACAATGAGGATTTATTCATCTCGCGATAGATGTCTCAGGTAGACGCAATGGCATTATAATTACACAGTAACAAATAAACCTGGATAACCTGAATAAGTTGAATAAGTCCTTGAGTCGAATTTTTTTTAAAGTCCTTGTCTCCATTACCTTAGAAACAATACATTAAAAATCTCTATCTGGAAGGCTTCCTCTCAAAACTCCGTAACAAGAATTATCTGAGGCTTTCTGGCTATCATTTTCCTGAAACAGGAAAGAGAAAGCAATAAAAAAGAACTTCAGGCGCATTGAAAATAAATGAAAGACTAGTTGGTCAAATAAACCGTTGCCTCCAATTTCAGCATCCTGTCAACTAATTTAAAGAGCTATTCGAGGCCCAGCATTTAAGAAATTACTATTTCCTGTGATTCTTCTATCCTTCCTCCAACAAAAATGCTTTTCTCGGAAACTCGAATTTGTTGCTGGTCCTTTGAAGTTCGACTTGGACAGATTTGGCTGCATTGCACACTATAATTTTTTTTCAAGATCGTGGAATGATCAAAGCATAAAAAAGTCCTGGACTTCTCTAAATTTTGCAGTTTCCTCCAACTACGTCACAATCGAGAACGAGCTTTCAGAAATACAATACCACTACCACTGATCTCATTAAATCTTTTCGGCTCGAAGGGTCCCAAATTGCCGAACAATCACAAAGGTAAGTCTCAACTCACCTCAGACGAGCTCTGCAATGCAAGTTCACCACGCGCATAATCAGGAATCGTCTCGTCCGGTTTCTCGCCTTCACTCGCATCCGAATCATCTTCATCCGTCTCATCTTCACCCACCGATTCCACCTTTTCTTTCGCTTCTTCATTCTCAAATGCGTAATATTTGCGCATGTTTTCGGCGGACGACTTGATTTTCGCCGGCCGACCCCGTGAATCAACCTTATGCGTCAGATTGAATTTCGGATCCGTGAGCATAGCCTTGAACCTGTCGTCGACGATAACTTTACGTTCGTCGAGACGCATTGGCCGGAAACGAGGATCATTTCGGATGCTTTTGAAACGATCGTCCTGGGCAGAAACCGCCTTGTGTTTCTTTCGAATATTCTCGTAGAACTTCTTCCTTTTTTCTGAGTTGTCTTCGGTTTTCTTGGACCTAAAGCCTTTTGATGCAGAGGTCCGACCCGATCCTGCATTTTCATCGTTCATCGCGGAATTTTCATTTTTCGATGCTTTATCCTTTTTCTTTGACCCACTTTCTGACATTTTTTTTTCACTTCCGACCTTCGCGTGGAAAAAAAGAAAGTACAGTATCAATACGGTAGAAATAAACGATTTCATGTACAGAACTGTAGTAGAAGACGACGGATATTCTTGTAAAGCTTTGGTTCTTCTCATATAATTTAATGCCGAAGGCGTCTTGATGTGACTTTAAAACGTTAAATCGAAGTTCTCCACAAGTAGCGAACGTGGAACACATCACGAAAACTTTTATGGGAAGAGCCAAAGTTGTTTTCTGAATACCGTCGGGAAAATAAAAAAAATCATGACGTTCAACAACGAGCGCCAAAAAAATGCTTTACTTCCCAAACCCAACATTAATTTCACAGAGAAACGTGAATAACCGAGTCTTCTTTTTCTTCGAAAGCAATAAATTATAGCAAAATATTGGACTCGGTCTGCAACAACGGCTGCTCAGACGGGAGCCGATAAATCAACGTCACTAATCACAATATGCCGGTTAGAATCACACCAAGTTGAAAAGCAGTTCAATAAAGGAAGACGACTTCGCAACACGTACACGATCGAACACAAGTTTCTGCGTGAAAACACGTCTTTGTCCAACTTATTGCAACCCCGAGGCCCGTCCTTCCCGGATAAAAACCCCCCTTTTTCAATTTACAAAATATCCATTCTCTGAAATGCTTCGACGGATTACCCACATCACTCACGATTACGGAATCAACTCATCGTAGTTCCAGTACCTTCCACTATCTGACTTTGAGAAAGCCTGGCTCACACGAAGAGGCGATTGAGTCCAAGCACCAAAATAGGTCACAATCGCTACTAAAGCGCCGATCACCGCGCTAAAAGTGACGTCGATCGCGTCGTGCTTGAAGTCAATAATGCGGGATGCTGACACGAACGTCGATGCAAGCAGTAAAATCACCTGCAAACATGAGAGACCATAATGAGCTTAGCTGTAAATTCGTTTCGCAACGATTCGTACACTTACTTCTGCTACGATAAACTTAATTCTTCGAAAAGAATAAAATAAAAAGTGAAAAGTTTCTCAATCGTAGGATGAGAGCAAAAGTATGCAGTGGGGCCCCGAGATGCGGACGTAATTGGTGATTGGACATTTTCTCTGTCGGAACGTCCGTCACTGGTATATTTAATTGATAATCCTATTTATCAAATCATATGAAGAAAGCTGAAAAAATTTCCTCCAGCCCCAATATACAAAAGAAAACCAAAAATAATCTCATCTTTTGGCATGAAAAGGAACCCAAAAAGCAAATAATAAGCACAAGATAAGCACAAAATGATATTCCGCGATTTTGGCCAAGAAAAAAACTTCCCGCATTCCCCTTTTAGTCAATTTCGCGAGAGTATTCAAATTTTCTTTAGCTCACCTGCAGCAATGGTATGATTAGAACAGTACCATCAACCGCTCTCCACCATGCCCACCTTCGCCATCGTCCTCTAACAACGTAGCCTTTGGCAGCGGGTAAATCCATTTCCAGATACAAAACCAAAAAGACGGCTGCATGGAAAGTAAATGCTGCGTGTGAACTCGGAAACGAAAGTCTAGCCTCATTCGAATATAGCAACAAGTCCTTTCTGCAAACGTAAGAATCCGAATCCACGTATGATCCAGGAATACAATCAAGGCTTGAGGAATTGTCCGGAGTTTGCGGCTGACAAACCGTGAGGAAATGCGGACGCAGGGCTCCGAGGTAGAATTTCCCAAAATCCACCATCAACTATGTCCCAAAAAATTGCACACGGAAAAAAGAGAAAACTGAGACCAAAAGCTACGGATGCCTTTTTCAAACAAGACCGAAGACAACGCAAATATTTCTGATGAGTTACGATTACAAAAAATTGGACATTAAGAAGGAAAGGAAATACAGTTGAATCTCGATAACTCGTACCTCCCAAAGTCGAATTTTTTCAAAGTCCCCGTCTGAATTAAAAACCTCTCTAACTCGAACGGGTTTCCTCTCAAACCTGCGTAACTCGAATTATCTGAGGTATTTCGGCTATTATTTTCTTGAAACAGGAAATAAAAAAAGAAGTAAATTGATGTGTTTTGAAAGGAATTGGAAGACCCTTGGGCAAATTGCCTCCAAGTTCAGCATCCTGTCAACTCATTTCTGGTGCATCATCTGGCCCAGAACATCACCATTTACAATTTCCTGTAAATCTTCGATCTTTCCCTCAACAAAAGTGCTTTTATCCCGAACTCGAAATTTCTCTGCAAATGTCTGCATCCTCCGGATAACAAGCGTCGCGTCTGGCCTACAAGGCTATAAGTTCAGGAATTCTT
The DNA here is from genome assembly GCA_905338405.1 of Notodromas monacha. Taxonomy (NCBI): domain Eukaryota; kingdom Metazoa; phylum Arthropoda; class Ostracoda; order Podocopida; family Cyprididae; genus Notodromas; species Notodromas monacha. The sequence goes on from CAJPEX010001063.1 coordinate 16,010, forward strand.
GCGAAAAAAAAGAGAACAGGATGTAGAACGCAACTCACTTGTGTCAAAATAGCACCAAACCCAAACCGAACCATCTTTTCGTAGAACTCGCTCAGTTCTCGTTTAACGAACAGCTCCACCACAACGAGTCCGAAAACAGGAACGAGAACGCTCGTGGAATACATGACCGAAGAAGGCACGGTTGAGTCCAGATACGGGAACATCAGCGATTTGTCCCCGCAAATAAACCCATTTTGCGTCACCGGGAATCCAACATAACTGTACATGCACACCACGATTATCCCGGCTATCAACACCGACCAGTCCACAAACGCACGACGCAAAAAGGGCTCTTTCATTCTGCAAGCGAAGTAACTTTTCACTACGAAAAAAATAGAACAAAAGATGAAAATAGCCTGTCAATTGAAACAGGAGTGCTTCAAAATAATTTCGAGAAATTACTAGGTCAGTCATTTGAATCCACTGCATTCAAGCATCATCCAGACTGAATACATAATGATATTGTACATTAAAAACGAGATCCAGAAATCCTACCACAAATTGAGACACTGTATTCACGTTGAGCAATTTTTAAATTCAAAACATTTACAATTGAATGCCTCCATCTCACGCATCATCATTCAAGTCACGGAACCAAAACAAAATTTTTTCATTCACATTTCAATCCCAAGAAAATAATCAAAAAAGTGTACAAACATGAAAACTGTTGATAAAAATTCCCCATGAGCGTCTTGAAACCCGTACTCCTTCACATAATTTCGCAGCCGAAGGAACACATTACATCAAGTACTCGTAAAAAAAAAAACTTCCGATATAAAAATCCTTGAAAAATCCAAAAATTGCGAACAAAAGATTTTCGCACAAAATCGAAGTCCATAATCTTGATCTAGTCAAAGTAGCAGTCACAATAAAGAGGTCAATACAGGATAAGATCTAAAGATGTTCTCGCACTGTCCAATAAATTCACAGCTCCGGATCGTCCACAGCATCAAATTTCAGTCCCAAAATACGCATCAATTACCAAATCTGTCCGCACCGGTCGAAAAAAACGTGTTGTACTTTTGCGTCCTACGAGAAAATTCAATTCCCTCCATTGGTCTACAAAGACCTTCTTCTTCGTCACAAGAAAACCGCGGACAATAAACTTCATACAGTCTCACTGGCGTCACAGCAATCCATGAGAAAAATGCACAAATTGTGCCAATAAATGCTCCAGCAAGAACGTCAGAAGGAAAATGCTTATAATCTCCGACTCTGGAAACTCCGACCATGGCAGCAGCACCGATGAATGAAATTTGCAGCAAAGGTTTTAGCAGAACGCTCCTGACAAGAAATATGACACCATCATTAGAGAATAAATGCCAAGAGAAGGCTCATTCAAGGCAAACCCTGGAGATATCTTACTTTCTAGCATGTAACACAGCACTAGTGAATTATTTGGCTCAAAATAAGACACTTCGATTATTCCTTTCGCGAGAAAAAAAGACTATGGCTTTGATAAAGTGAAAGACGAAGGTACCACAGAATAGAGAACAAATCAAGGTTACGCATCTATTAAATTCATCCTTTTTTCTTGATGCAGAGAAGATACATTCAAAAATATGTACCCCTTGATAAATTTATCTTCCTAAAAATATACACATGGATTAAAATTACACTGACATTTCAATAAAAAAAATTATCAATTCATTTAATAAAAAAATTTCATGAATAATTCTCATCAAAATACGGTAGAGCAAAATGCAGAAATGTCTGTATTGTGCTTTTGAAAAACTTTACTTCAGATGTCTTTCTATGAATTTTTCCTCCAGTAGAAATTCTGCTCATGCGTAGAACTGGAAGTCAGACATAAATCCCGGAACTAATTTCAATATACGAGGGTCCTGACAAATGTTCTCCGGATAGGAATTTAATGGCATATAATTGAGCTGAAAAGCAACTGTTGATTAGAAATAAATATTTTGCACAAAAAAAACCCTGTATTGACATATTTTTTGTACTTTTTTTTCTAGTCACCCTTGCAGCTTTATGCTCTTCACTCAAATGGTGAGGCGTACATCTTTGGTAGATTTTTTGAAGCAGGCAAGCGTCTTCAAAATCCTTGAAAAATTGAAATCGACGTCGCATTAATTCCAACGGTTGCCTCCAGGTCTTCCCAGGTAATTCCGCCATTGTCATCAACAGCCGCCACATTCTTATACCAAATGGCGGCTGTTGATGAAAAGGGCGAAATTCATAATCAATAATTGCGTCAACCCTTTGAATTAATGCCATAATCAATTTTTAAAATTTTTCTGGTAAAGCTGGGCTGCAAAAAAAAAGAATATCTGAGATATGGGCGCCTCGTCCTTTGCGTGAAAAGCAGAAAGCTGCCAGGGTGACTCATGTAAACATTTTCTGGAAAATACGTCTAACAGGGATGCATTTTTTCCTCGTGCAAAAGAATGTTTTTTTCTGAACGACAATCTTTTTTCAGCTCAATCTTATGCGGTTTCTATTAATATTTTGAGAAAATTTGTCAGACCACTCGTACAATTGGAATTTTGTTCTCAAAAATGGCCAAGCTCTGCGCAGTAACATAAAAACTACGCCTCATACGCGTTCGAAACACAGCTATCTCACATTCCAAGCTGACACTGGGGAATTTCTTTTCCCCAGTCAGCTCAAGGCTTAACGCATGAAATTACCATTTCGTAGAAGTCCACCTGATTTGCAGGTACAGTATCAAGAACACAGCGGCATGGAAGCCGTACGAAGAGTGCGCAGACGGGAATGAAACCCGAATCTCCCGGGATTTCATTTCACTCATCTCTCGCGTGCAGTTGTACTCAGTCACGTAAATTCCACGCGCGCACAACGGCTCCAAACTGACAAAATCCGGCGCACAAACCGTGAAAAAATGCGGCCTTAGACGACCAACGCTGATTTTCAATGCTTGCGTAATTACTGATGTGATCAAGGCACCAAACGTGAACCACACCACGAAGTAAATATAGATTCTCTGCACATACTGCCTCCGTACCGTCTTTGCACTAGAAAAGGGATGAAACTCACATTAGCTATGCCCAAACACGATACTAACAGACATTCGTCAACTAGTTCGTGAACAAGATAAGCGCACATAAGATCACAGCAAAAAATCAATAAAATTAAAAGCCTTTCTACATGCGTATCGCAATATCCCGAAATTAGTTTTTGATTCATTGAAAAACAATTCAACCATACAGGTGGAATTTTTATACTGTACAACGAAATTCAAGGGACCAGAAAAAATCGTTGCACAGAGAACTTCTTCGCAGCAAACCTCTATAATGCGGGGAGAGAACCTTATGGGAAGAAAATAAAATTCGTCATACAGAGAAAATCGTTTAAGACAATCGCCTTTTAAAGAGAGTCCATCTTTAGTACACGCGTACATATTTTTCAGTACTACTGTATTCATACAAGATACAAAATTCAAGAATCTCTTGAATGATTCAAATCAAGTGAATTCACAAAAATAAAGCGGAGTATGACAAGATTCTACAGCACTGTTTTCAGTTCAGGCACTGCTTTTATAACCCAGTTTTTACAAAATTCTATGACTGCATGAACCAAAAAGTGAGATTCTCATTTTCACAATTTTTTTTCTGTACAACGAATGGTTTCCACAGCTCCCACGAATTCCACTATGTCGCAACGACGTTACAGTTCAATGCTATAAAACTTAATTCACAGCACTTGTGATTCTTGTGCTAGCGAATCATAAGAAACGATTTCCCATTTTCTGGTATATAGAGTAAAAAAAAAAAAAAATTCAACTTACGCAGAAGCATGAAGCCATTCAAAAATAGCTACCACGACGAAAGGAATCACGGTTGCCGCAACGTAAAGCTTCATAGACGGCACAGTCGACTCAACGTACGGATAGTTGAGGTGTTCATCGTGGCAAAAGAAACCGCGCTTTACAGGATCGGGCACAAAACTATAGTAAGCCAAAATGACGGCCAACACAGACATCACCGCTCCGTCGCCCAACACTCTCCCCGCCGTTCGTCGCATTCTTCACTCAGTAAGATTTAATATTATTATTTCACAGCGCTTTGGTTTAAATCTGTTGACGAAAAGTGAATTACACGAATGATGCGCACATGACGGGTCCCAAGAATCCCATCGAAAACCTCAATCGCTGCTTTCATTCCACCACAGTTAAGTCCGGCGTGTCAACAATAATAATACGTAGATTCCAACAAAAATAGTCAACAAAATAAACAATCGGAATGCATGAGGTTCACGAGTCACAAAAGATTCTTGGTTCACGATTACAACCCTCAGAAGTTTATGGAAAAGCGAGGAAGCTCTTCGGCGGAATTTCGTCCATTATTTAAATTCTACCTCGGTTTGGATTCGTGTCGAAAAGTTTGCGCACAAAGTAAACCTGGAAACCGCCGGCTGCCATAATCACGAAACACTGGGCGACTGACCAGAATTGTACATATGCTTTGTTGGCGAGTAGAAGGCTCATGTCTCTTGACTCCGTGCTTCTACTCAGCTGTTGGTATTTCAGCATCGTCTGGATTCGCACGTTCACACTTTGCAAAGTGTTCTGAAATGAAATTTAAAAATAACCATTTCAAATCTACACAATCCTTGTTTCTGTGTAGACCTCAACTGATCACTTAATTTTTGCAAATATGTCTCCAATTACGGAACATTAAACGATTCGACGGAAATTGTAACATGACTTGAAGACGGTGACGCAAGCCAAAAATACTCCCTGAACTGGTTGTAAAAATAAGTTGAATTAGCCCTAACTTATTTTCCAACAAACGAAAACAGTAAATTTAATTTTTGAAATTTCTTGCATGAGGTAAGGCGTCAATAATCCTGAATTTATAAAAATTCTGAGGATGTTAAAAAAGCGTCAACATATGAAGACACGACTATATTCGACATCGATTCTACAATTTATTAAATTTAAATTAATTTGAATGAAAAAATAAAGATGTTACCTTGAATACAGGCCCAAGTCGTTTTAAAGATGTATAAAAAATCCACCGTAATTTCGAACACAGATGGACTCTCTCTACAACGAAATTCAGGGCCACATAAAAAATGCGTCGCAAAGAACTCTATGGACCAAACAAATTTGTAATACAGATAAAATCGTCGTAGACAAGATCGTCGTTGACGGAGTCTACCTGTATTATAACGAGAATAAACGCACGAAGTATCTTTCAAAGGATTTCCTACTATTCCTAGCACCCAAGTTAGTTTCTTCACAACTCAGAAAGCAGGTAAATTCACCGTGAAATTCGCGACGTTGGCGTCTATCGCTTCAACATCCGCAGTGTACTTCTCCCACTGGTCATACCGGAAAGTGGTAACATACAAATTCACCAGTTTGGAAGCGAATCTGGAGAACTGATTATCAACGCAGATTTCGTAGTAGCCCCCATCGGAAGACTGCTCTTCGTATTCGCTTTCCTTTTTCCATTCGTAGGGCAATACCACGACGCCTTTCGGGTCCTTCACGGCAAATCCCGCCATTCCGTCTCCACCGCGTATCACCCAGAAGCTCACGTAGAGACTAGAACCCGGGTGTACATACTGGTAGTAGCAGTCTTCCTTCCCACCGTCCACGAAAACGCGGTATTCCATGGCTACGCCGGGTACATCGTCGTAAGAGAAAGCTTCGTTCGCTGCTGTGCCTCCGAGACACAACAGAATCGAGAGCACCAATCCATACACATTCATCACAATCAAACACAATCTTTTTCCAATAAAAAAATAACTTCCTCGGAAAAGGAAAAAGCAAACAGATTAAAATGCATTCATTCACAAATGCACTTTCAGATTTCATAAAAATTATCAAAAAACCATGAATAAACATTTAAACCCGCGTTTCATTCGCATCTCATTAGAAAAACCATTTCCCTTGCCCCAGGTTTAAAAAAAAAAGGTTCGTAAACGCCTCACGAATTTTTTTGTCTCCCGCCGATGAACATTCGGCAGTACAGAATTTCGTTTTGTTCAACGAAGAATTACGTTTTTGTCAAATGCTCATCATGTTCACGTGGATCCCATTAGTTCACAAAATACAAAACTAATGAAGGCAATGAACACACGTTCGATGTGAAGAATTCATACACATTTTCAAGCGGACAAAAACTGAACTTAACACCCACAACCATTTGAGACGGAAATATCAGAAGCGGGACAGAATTATCCAATAAATAAAAGATGAGTACAGTATTCATAAATAAATTTCAACACAAAAATAAGCACTCGTGGAAAATTTTCCGGAATGCACACTTCAATTTCGTCGCAGGACTTTCTTACACCGACATAGAATCCGGGAGAAAAAAACCAAATCAACAACAAAATTTGCAACCCGAAAATAAGCATCAGCTCAACATTTCCCCCCCATCAGTCAGAACACGAGTCGAATAACGGCAGGCACTTGTTTCCCGTACGAAGCTGTCCAATACCCTATCTCAGCCGAGGCATTCCCATGTACAGTACTTGTACATGGAAACCAGAAGAACACAAAAGTCAAAATCGATGACGTTCACTTGGATCGAAGTTTATTTCATTGCACATTGAAGGGTCATTCGTCTTGTAGAGAGTCGGCATAACAGTCAAATGTCTTGTAATTGCTGTCTATTCTTCGTGTTCCCATGAGCCCTACTTGAGAAGTGTTCCTCGGCATACGATCAGGCTCTTTCGGATAAGACCTCGTAAGGGAAGAGCGGCTTTCTTGAATGTCGAACAAGTAATGATTTCGTAGTCCAGAGAGGTCGATGGTGAAGTAAACGAATAATGCCACCAAGGCACCCAGTAACGCACCCGATACGACATCCGAAGGAAAATGCTTGAAATCGTTAACTCTAGATATACCAACAATCATGGCGGCAGTGAGGAAAACAAACTGAATAAATGGACGCCAAACAATTCCCCTGCGAAAAAAAAAAAATATATATAAACAGTATATACATATAAAATTAAAAAACAACGTCCAACTCAAAAACGTTTGCCGTCTTCCAACTCAAAAAAAGGAAATGAAAATTAGCTCCCGTCGAAAGTATTAAAACAGAAGAACACTGAAGTGAAAGACGAGTACACGGATTATAGTTATTAAGGTGGAGACGAAACACAACGATCGCTCTTCATTATCGTTTGAACGTTGGTTTAAATCGATAGTCTGTCAGCATCCCATGATATCTCCATTAATACTATTCAGATGAAGTTCGGCAAGGACCTGGAGAGGTTTTTACAACAGTGATTGCAATTAGTCAACTACTGTAAATCCTCCTCTAGAAAATACTTTAATGTTAGCTTTTCCATGCATCAAAACAATCATTATTCTCAACATGTTCAAAAACAAGTCAACAACGAACTCACCCAGCGTTTTTCCTCCAACGCTCCCTCAAATATAAGCACAAAAAGGCAGCCGCATGAAACCCAAATGATGAATGTCCAGAAGGAAAAGACTGATACGCCTCCCGCAACACGCTCGCTGAATAATCCGTGTTCGTACAATTGTAATCCAAGATGAACGAATCCGTCTCGCAGAGCGATGCAAATGCCGTGTAGTCCGGTTTACAAACGGCAAAGAAATGCGGTCGCAAACGACTCACGTAAAACTTCAAAACGTACGTAACGGCTTGCGACACCAATGCGCCGAAACCATACCAAATGACAAAGTGAGCGTATAAGTCCGCCAGAAATGCAGTTATGTTCCCACCAGACCTTCGCAAGACAAAAAGAAACAAAAATAGCCAAATCGTAACAAGAACTTCAATGAAAACCATTTTTCGGAGAAACTCACCTTCTCGTTCGTGAGAGTTCAGTCATTGCAACAAATATGAAAGGAAGGAAAACGCCGGCAGAGTAGAGCCATGCCGAAGGTACCGAAGATTCTCGGTACGGATGCGACAAAGTCGGATCATAACAAAAGAAACCAGTATTTCGCGGTTCACCCCAGACACCGTAGTAAAGAATCACTCCGCCGATGGCCAGAAGAATGCAGAAGTCGATTATAACGCGGCACGCAACTCCTCCCACACCAAACGACGATTGGCTGCTTTGCAGCATCACAGACAGTTGAGGCAAGAAACAACGGAATCACAACAGCATTTCTGCAACAAAAGAACAAAATAGAATTTGAGCGAAAAGCGATCAACATTAAATAAAACTATAAAATTTCGAGCGATGAAAGCTTCGGCAACTCAAAAAGCTGGAATTTCCTACTCTATCCATCTGAAATACACAGAGTATTTTGTCATTTCGAACGAATTTACCCATGCCAGTGACGTAATCCTATCCACGGAAGTAGATTAATCGAAACAGTTGGAATTCGAATCTTCCAAAAAATTACAGGGTGGTCCACAAAGCAGAGTTCCGACCTTGGCAACTATATCCTGAGCAAAAGGCTGAAAGATAACGTATACAGTATATCTCCGAAAAATTGTTTGTGGAATTCGTGAATACGCAAAAAAGTGCCTCCATCTCAACACATTTTTGTTCGACTCAGGTTACTTTATAGTGGTCTAACTTGCATCAAGACTACATCTAGATGACGTCATCGGAAAGAACCCAAATTACAAAAGCATTTTAACCTACTCAAAAGGATAAAGGACTTGGCAACATCAAAAAGAGGGAAACTAAACTTTTCTTCAACATGATAGATGTGTTTCTTGTACATCGACAATAAGTCACATTCGTAAAATATTCAACTCTTCTTCCTATAGATTTTCCCACGAGCTATTCCTCTCTTGTCAACCAAAACCCATATCCCTACAAATCCCCACACCAAGAATAGATACGAGAAGCTAATCCACCCCATCGAATTGCCGAAGGAATTCAACAAGCGACAAAACAGTAGCAAACACTCAAATTATCGACAAGGGAAGCCACTATTTAATGAACATCGTGAAATAAGCACACGAAACGTCGTCAAAAATTGCGCAAATACGGTTAACCGAAAAAAATATTGCAAACGCGTCACAGCGCTGCTAGTTTTGATGGCATCCCAAAAACGGCCCTTCTCCTTGCGAAGCTTCCATCGATGAATATCTATGCCCTGATCCGGGCCAAAACAAAAACCAAATAAACAAAATGAACCTCTGCGTCACTAACCCATATCAACACATCTCGCGTGTATCTACGAGCCAAAAAAAAAAAATCCTTGTGCGTGAAAAAGTTAAAATGTTCTCTCAAGTCGAATATGTCTCGCAATAATGCTATTCTGTTCACAGCGAGTTCGAGACGATCACACGGTAATTTCTTCGGCATGGAACAATAAAAAAGACCTAAAAAAGATCCGTCATCACATGTTCGAGATGTAACTCGAAGATCGATCTTACTGCCGGAGACACAAAAAAAAAACAGGCACAACATTATCTATCATTTCGTTCAACACGCGTTCAAAAACGGAGAACATTCGCAGATATTCTCGATTTTAGCCACACGATTTCTCACCAATTTTCTTTCTTTCACAGCAAAACCCGACGGGGAGTCCCCAAATTAATCTTACAAGATTTTCAGAAGGATCTTCACACTACGTTTCTATCCCTTTGGTTAGCAGCAAACGGGAAATTTTTCTTCCTTTAAACCTTTCCGATAAAACATTGCAATACTGGACGTCCTTGTCGCGGGCCGATCAGCAACACAAAAAAAAAGATTGTGGATCTTATGGCGAGTAAGCGAAGAAGCAACTACGCAATACTGAATTTGTTCTTTCAGCACACTCGAAAGATATGAAAATAGGTAATTCGGAAAGCTACCAAGGGACAGCGGTCAAAATAAATCTCTCTATATCTCCGTAAATTAACACGTCATCCATAATGTTCGTGACTCTCACTCAATTTCTTGCGATAATATACACTTAAAGAATCGATTTCTAACTCGAGAGGGATGAAAGAAATGTAAAACTAAGATCACCTGCGAGGTAAAAACGAACACAAGAGAACGAGGTAATTAAAATTATTAAACATTGAACGACGAAACAATATTCTAAGGCATCTAAATTTCATGAGGGACTCACAAACGATAGCAATGGAATCACAATAATGTACACACAAATATCAACAAAAATAAGTACAACATTGCAGTACAAAAAACATCTAGTACGGTAGCTCCGAACTATTCAAAAATCCTTCAACCATTTAGAAAGGCAAATATTACATCTTGAACTCGTACTGATGAGTATTCGCCCGATCTTAGATCATTCACTCCATTCTTCTGCAAGAGTTGTCCTCATTTTCCTACATCGGGATAATTGCGCATAGCTGAACTACAATACAGTGCATCGCTTTACAATGATTTACAAGCCATGATTCGCGTCCAGCTCAACTTTACCTTCACTGTCGGGATTTTCCGGATCGCGAGGAGGTCGGAACTTATCGCCCACCACCAACGTTGCCATCAAAGCCACAGAAACTCCAAGCACAGCTCCGGCAAACACGTCAGTAGGATGGTGTTTGTAGTCCGAAACGCGGGAAAGACTAGTGTAGTAAGCCAAGACAACAAGAAGAAACTGGACGAAGTGTCGAACTATTTTTGGAGTCCTGTAAGGCCAACGGTACTGGAGGTAGATGGCGGAGAACAGCATCGTGTAAAAAGAGAATGAAGCGTGTCCGCTGAGGAATGACAAGCGACTTTCTCGGATACGAAAAGCGTCTTTTCCTTGACACTTGTAGTCCTCGATGTATTTGAAAGGCTGAAACAAAGAATAAATACCACTTTAATTAATCCTGTAAATACTTTCCTCGAACTTTCCGAGATTCAAGTCTTCGGAATTTCCCTCACTAATCCCGAGTTACTCTCGTAACTACTGTACAGTACTGTCGTCTCCAGAAAAAAAAAAACTGTTGAATACATTAAAAATCTCATTTCCGCACCGTATGACGTAGTTTTTCTCGAGTCTCGGCAGAAAACCCTTAAAAACGTTAAAATAATCTGGTTATAACGAAATTCTCAATTACAGTAGACAACGTTTTTGAGGAATTTATTTGATTCTCTAGGTATAGATTTTCTGACCAAGGCAGGCACAGTCTGAAATTGCAAATCCCAAAAGTTACTGAATGGGTTTTTTTTTAGCTTCGATGGAAACAGTAATCAATGACAAACATGCTAACAGCTGGTTCCACGCAGAATCTCCCAGAATGAAGCAATTGGTGAACCTTACGGAATGCATGATTGAAGCTTTTTTTTTTTAATGAGACCACTCCGTTTTTAAAACGATCATGAGAATGCCAGAAAAACATGACCCAGCCATCAATTATAGGCAGGTGATGTGAACATTTTTTCCAGTCATCAATTTCGAAGAATCTCGCTGAAAAATAACAGCTTCAACGATAAATCCATCGAAAAGGACAGCTTCAAATGATACATTATGCAATTCCAACAATCAGACAACGTTCCTTCAAGATTCAATAGAACAAAGAAAAGAACTGTCTCTCATCCATGTTCCTGACATTTACGATATCCTCGCACAATCCAACAAAAAAATAGACGGCAAAAACTTATCTTACTCTACTTACTTATTAGAGATAATTATCTTTAAGGTAAAGGAATGCATACCACGATTGAAACAACCGCGCACTGATTAAAATATTACACTTAAAATACGGTACTCTCAAGATCTGAGTTTCCTTCAGTTGCGTTCAAGACTTACGTCATCGGTTTTCGAGCAGTCGAAGTCCGGCTGACAAATGCTAAGGAAATGTGGTCTGAGTCGTCCAATGGAATATTTGGCAACGTCGGTGAAAAACTGCGAGGTAGCAGCACCGTACAAAAAAATCCCCATAAACCGGTAACACGACGCGAAGAACTGTCTCATCGACTGCCGACTAACAGATCGTCTTAACACCGGCAATTTGGCTCTCGCAAACTCAGACGAAACGATGGTTATCGTGGGCACTACAAGCCCGATGATGTACAGAAGAGTATTGGAAATGGTAGAGTCTTTGTACGGGTAACGAATGGATACGTCATTGCAGAAAAATCCTCGTTCGTAAGGCTGACCTGCTACGAAAAACAAGAGAACGCCGAGACCGACAGCAGCGACTAGACAGAAATCCACTGCGCTTCTCACTAGAACACTTCTCTCGATCATTTTCCTTCCACTCACAATGAAAATCGCACAACTGCAAAATCAACCAGGGAGAAAAAACCATTAAAATACGTAACGAAGCAAAAAAAAAAAAAAAAACCCTCGCCACAAAACAGGCAGAACTCAACACGTTCGAACACACCTTCACAAGATCAACTGAAATGCACACTACGATAAACTGCAGCGTATCCCGTTTCTCTCGTCATTCAAACGCAACGGTAAAACGTCATCAAAAATCAACAATTTCGCGATTAGTAAAGACTGCGAGCATATTTTGAATTGCAAGTATATCTCGCATTCGGTAATCAGCATCTCGTATCATTCAAAGTACAAACACGTAGAAAAAATTTACAAGAGGAGGTAAACCATCACATAGAAATCTGAAGGAATAACCGCCTGGAATTCATCTTCTGGAAATTTCCCGCTTCGCAGATCCACTTCTGTTTTCGACATGTTTGCACAAACGGGAAGCCTCGTCACGACGAGTGTCATCTGGTGACATTGGTGGCTTTGATGTCGCATCACTCACACAAGTTCTTTTCGAAGATTTTGATTCCTGCTCGGAACGTGAGGAAAAGTTTAGAAGACATGGCAACGCACAGAAGTGGATCTTTATTCGAATTCGGATTATTTTCAGGTTTCCCCACATTCCACGATTACAGACTTCGTAATCGTTAGTCCATAACTACTAAATATATTTGTCAAGTGGGTTCATTAATCGAATGCACACAAAGAAAATTTATATAAAACTGTAATTCTTGATATTCTGGACCTTAAATTACTTCTTAAATGAGTTGACAGGATGCTGAACTTGGGGGCATCCCAATTTAGTCTTTCACTTCCTCTCACAACAGTGAAAACACATAAAATGCCGTTTTCATTACTTACCTCTTTCCTGTGTCGAACATGTAATAGTCGAAAAGCCCCAGAAAATTCAAATTAAGGACGTTTGAGAGGAAAAGTCTTCGGGTTAGAGGTTTATAATGCTTTGTTTATACGGGAATTCAGACAAAAACTTGAAAACCATTTAACTGAGAGGTTCAACTGCATTTTCAGATACCTAAGAATGATCTACAGTCGAACCATCAAAGAAACGTCTGATCCTATAATCTGATCCCGCGATCACACAAAGCACTCACTTTCGTTGAATGCGCACTGTCTGGCCCCGGAGATTCCACAGCACCAGTCCCTCCTCGACCACAACAAGCGTCCCACATTTGCTCAACTTTGTCAGCATACGGCATACTGGGCAACAAGTCCTCGCAACGCGTGAAGTCCTCAGGATACGTAATGCACTCGAACATGCCCTGGACTTGGTTCATGAGACGAATCGGTAATCCCCAGCCCGAGGCCTCTTCCAGCTGATCATTTTCTACTTTCGCAGAGGCGTTTCGAGAAACCTAACAAAATTGCACATGACAGTACCTCGTCTAAGAAATTGATAGAACTTTGATAGAAACCTTCCGAGATTTTTCGGATTTGGCACGCTGTTTATTCGTTCCACACGGGGAATCTCCACCGGCGTTTCCAGCAGCTTTCTGGAAGGAAGTATTCACTGCTGTGCTTTTACAATCAGGACGAACGACCGCTGTCACACCAGCGCTTTTGTATTCAGCACCACCGTCGACATGACGCTGAAATTTGAAATACAGTACAGAAACTTTCACGAGCTCAAGCCCTACAGGAAGAAAAGGGAATGTACCCTTTGACGTCTTTCACGCTTGCTGTCATGGACGGGAACTATTTCCACTCCAGCAATTTTCGTCGACTGTGCAGCTTCTTTACCCGTCTGCGTCCTCTTTGCTTTCGTCGACTTCCCAGATATCCATATCTTCAACCAATGTTCTTCAGCAGCATTTCCCGTTTCCGTGTCGGTGATCATTCTCGCTGTCGAACAACCTCGTCTCGACACTGTTCTGCGCTGAAGATTCACATCAGACTTGTTCGTTGACAACCGCGAGACTCGACCAACGTCGCAAGACTCGTCGTCGAAACGTTGCCGTCGACGCCTCGGGTCTCCAGACTCGACATCGACGTTAATGAGTGCATTTGCGCCGGAAGCTGAACGGCAAATGGGCCCTAGACTGTTGATATCGCGCTCGGAACCAGCCATTCGCCTATGTGGATCCTCGACACATCGAACCCTTCAATTTGGGGTTGGCGGTAACGATAACAGTTTGCAGGTGGGGTGGGGGGATAGAAAATTCACAAACTTTTTTGAAACAATAAATAGTGCGCAGGATTCGATGCAATGCGAAGCGGTTCTTTCCTGTCGTGCGAAACGGTTGAAAATACTGGCAAACCCTTGATGTACGGCATTTCGTAGAAAATACGACGCTTTCTCCATGAAACTCGGCTTTAAATTAATAAGTTTTGCAGCAGACTCCACTATAGCTGCTCCATTGGTTCTCAACTTAATTTTGAGGTACACCCTAAATTTTATTTGGAGGACTTTATCGCAGGTTTTTTTTCATTTTTAACTTCTGCTGTTCCGCAAAAATATTTCTAGAAATTTGCCAGTCCACGAACATTTTTATGGAAATTTGCCCGGGGGCAAAAAGGATGAGCAACACTTAAAAATCATCAAGGACGTCATCAGAAATACAACCGAACGCTCAACAAGAAAGAACCTCGAATAATGAATAATAATTACTTTGATTTGTGGCGCCGAGACCGACGCCGTTCAGATCGTTTGACACGTGAGGCCCCATCCGCGATATCTTCCCCAGCTTCGCTTCTAGATGACGCCGCTGATCGCGGCTTCTCCTCGTTGCACTCGGCATCAGCATTACCTTCCGCTTCATCGTCCAACCGCTTTTCTCCACGCGATTCGCTCGAAGGCTTTTCTTTGACAGGATCACCGCCATCTTGCGAAGGTTCCAGTGTCGTAGTTGGGTTATCATTGCCTTCTTCGGGACCTAAAGAATCGTGACGCTTGCTGCGTGTCGACGAGCGGGACTTGCTCTTCCGGGAACAACTTTTACTTTCACCTGCAAGAATGAGTAGAATTAGATATGCGTACTATCACACGAATCAATCAATTTTAAGGAAACACAAACTCGCGGAATGAGCAAATAACTCGTTAGTCTGAAGAAACCGGCAACATTTTCTGGACGTGCCCTGAACAGAGAGATTATCCTCGACCACCGACGCATAACCACAGAACAAAACCAATTCCAGAGTTCAAAATTTTTACCCGAACATTTGGATTAAGTTATGTTTGCATGTTGAAGCTTAAATAAACCGAGGATTTGTTCGCACGTACATAATGGCATCAGTTACTTTTCAATACTGTATTGTCCTTACTATATTAGTTCAAAGGACTATTTTAAACCTCTTTCGCACAGAATGCATGCACCATCTACTCGAATGCAAGCAGGCATCAATAGAAAGATACTAATTACGGGCGCGATATGCATCGACAATTTTGAAATTTGGATTCAACTCATTCTGTATCTTGTTTCATAGAACATTCAACGAGATAAATACAGCATTTCAAAAATTAAAATGCAGAAAATTTGAGCTCCATCAAAATAAATTGGATTAATGTTCAATTTTCTTCATGTCACGTTACGGCAGCTATGATTCTTGGAAAATTACTTGCCGCTGAAACGCGTCAACAATGGACAAGATCAATGATCGATTTTTCAGACTAGGACACTGCTGAAACAATAATGCATAACACTCAGTACAGTATTACTGCTTTAATAAAGTCCAACTTTAAAATTATAAATGAAGCGATTTAAACGTAACAGGCTACTGAAGATTACCGTACACGAGGGTTCACCTTTGTCTGCATTTCAATAATGAATGAAGCCGGGGTTGAATCTTTTCCTTTAATTTTATCATACTGATAAGAGTACTTGACAGGTCATTTCGGAATTCCATCAGAACAGGTACATCACTAGAATAGTGATTCCGAGCTTGATCTTGGAAAATACAAACATACTAGTTCAGTATAATTTCATAATCACGCCTTGCATTTGCATCAATTTGTGCAGTGTCTCGTATGGTGTACTGTATAACTATGAATGCACTGACCACACTTCTCCTTAGATTTCTTCGACGCACTGCTTTTCCGGGAAGTCTTCTTCGAGCAACACGAGGCAGGAGGCGTCGGCCGAGTCAACGGACTCTCCTTACATTTCGGCGGACAAGGCGGCGGGCAAGGTGGAGGACACGGTGGAGGACACGGCGGAGGACACGGCGGCGAAGGCGGACAACAATCGGGTTCCGGGGCTTTGCATGGCAACGACGGACTATCACAGGGCTTCGGACACGGCGGCGGACAAGGTGGCGGACAAGGTGGCGGACACGGCGGCGGACACGGAGGGGGACACGGCGGCGGACATTTTCTTGGACACGGTGGCGGTGGACAAGGAGGTGGACAAGGTGGTGGGCAAGGCGGTGGACAAGGAGGAGGACACGGAGGTGGACACTTTCGTGGACACGGCGGCGGCGGACACGGTGGGGGACACGGAGGCGGACATGGCGGAGGACACGGCGGCGGACACGGGTCCGCAGTGGAATCCGGACATGATGGGCGTTTCTTCGAACAACCACAGGCACCAGAAGATTTCGGCGTGCAAGAACAACGATCCGAATTGGACGCCGTTTTGTTCGACCGACCCTTATCGCACGACGGACTCGACGTACCCGACGTGTAGCAACTCGCGTAGTCCTCGGGCGGCAACTCACCGCAGCACCTTCAATAAATTTTGCGATGATCACTATGTCGACGACTCATTCTATCGAATTTCACCAAAAGCTCACCTGAGACCCAAATGATAAGCTTCATCTGAATCGTAACAACTTGAAACCCTGACAATGGTATCCAAAATCTGCTGCCACAACAGTACAAGGAACCCAAAAAAAAACGAGATGAACCAAAGTGTCCAGTTGAGTGGCCGGGTTCCAAACAAATCCCAGCCGAACTCCACAATCATAGCTTGAATGATCAGTATTAAGAACCAAATCCAAACAAACAAGATATTTCGGCCAAGCCCCGAGAACTTATTGCGTTCCGCGTGGATTTTCCTGCTATTGATCAGGTTGAAGAGGGACATGATGACGAATAGGTTGAAGATAAACGTCATGCACTGCGAATACCACGTCGCAGGAATGCAACCATATTTCATTGGATTCACACCCATCCCGTGCCAAAATGTAATCCAGCCTTCTGGAGTAGTCGATGCACTGGAAGCCTGTCGTGCCATTTGAAGAGTTTCCAACGGCACCGGCTCTCTTTTATTCGGGAAATTCTCTTCGCGAAACGGATACCTGAAAAATGAGTACCACACATGTCATTACTTTACAAAAACACGAAACAAAGACTCCGAAGGAAACGTACCCAATCGAAGCACCGTAAATAGACCCCGTAGGAAACTCCGCCATTGCCTCGTCAGCCGATCTCTTTTGAGGAGATCCTTCGGCAGGTGCTTCATGGAATACAGCTTCTCCAGGCATTGAAAGTGGGCCGAGGAGCTTATAGCCGAAAAACAAGAACATCAGCAACACCAGCGTTTGAAATAAGACCTGCCCGAAGATGTTGACTTTCATGATCCGCGACAAGACGCTTCTGTTCCTGAGATAAGGCATAACAATTTGACGCTGAAGTTTCTTCCAAATGTCATTTCAGAATTATTTCAGTAACAGCCGAATTTTAAGGGACTAGCACACAAAGTCGAGTTGGGGAAACGAGCATTTTAGCTGTGGAGAGGAAAGCATTACAATAAATTGTAGTTGGTGATTATTCTGGGCGTTAAATTTCTCTTTAAATAATTTGGTTCAACTGTATCACAGGACAACATTGTTGGCTAGAAATATAAGCGTGTCTCACAATCGGGTGTCCAGAAATTATGCAAGCACGAAGGATCTCAAACAAGAAAACATTAATAAATTTATCTTTTGATAGATATTCGGAAAAAATGAATGAACGGCATTTTCACGCAACCAATAAACCGTATTGTTCAATGATCGTAAACGTCTTAGGAAGAGTTTACGCAGGAATCGGCTAGAAGCAAATTGAAAAGCCGTGTCAAATAATCAAGTACCTCTTATACGGTCGTCGGCATAGAATCTTTTCTGAGGGAGTATCACTAGCCAAGGCAACAGCAGCGAGAATATCCATGAACACGTTGATCCAGAGCAACTGCATCGGCGTAAACGGCGACCAATTCGCGATTATCACCGACACCAAGATCACAAGCAACGCAACAATGTTGACAGTCAACTGGAACTGCAGGAACTTCGAAACGTTGTCATACACCATTCTTCCCCAAGCAACAGCCCGTTGGATCCCACAGAGCCCATCGTCCAACAAAATGATGTCCGCAGCTTCCTTGGCCACGTCAGTGCCGGTTGAGAGAGCGAATCCAACGTCGGCGCATTTCAGAGAAGGGGCGTCGTGAACACTTTCCCCAGTCACACCAATGATTTCTCCGCCGCCACAACCTTCTTCTTCCAAGTGAATGAGTCCTCGGAGAAGCTTGAACTTTTCCGTAGGGGTGCATCGAGCAAGGACTTGCAATCGTGGTGCTGCCGCTGCGAGTGCGTCCATGTCCAAATTTCCAGAACTTTTATGACACAAGGCCTGAAAAAAGAATATTTATTTTACAGTGGGTCCCAACATAAGGAAGAATTGACTTTAAGACACTTTTCCAGAATTTGCCGAAAAATGTAGTTGCATTTTTCCAAAAGTTTGATAGCTCTTGAAAATTTTCTGCTTTTTACTGTATATTCAATATACAGTATCATACATTTTTGGAATTCAATGAAAAAAGTAAACAGGCTAATTTAGCGCTTCTCTCTTATTCAGGGCTTTCAATCTGAACACTACAGCACAACATGTGCTAGTTCTTCGCTTTTCGGGCTTTTAGTCATGCTAGAAGGATAAGATATTCGTGGTTTTCTTCTGAACAAGTGTATTCTTTATCTTGAAACTAAAAATTGAAAGCATTCAATTTTGGGTAGTCTTTTCCCGAATTTTTGAAAAACAAAAATTAAATATGCTCCGATTGAAGTCCATGGGATAACATGATCTGACAAGCGGACGTTCCAACATACGGACAAGATCCATGAACCAATAACGTCCACATCTAGAGGCACCACTCTTTCCCCAAAAAATTATTTTTAGACAAAAAAAAAAGATTAACCTGGTTCCAATCCTTGCAAGAAACAGCCAGCTGGTTAGGATCCGAAGGGTCGTAAATACCCGCACGATGAGCAACCGTTTGGGCAGCAAGGAGGTTTTCCCCAGTCATAAGTTTCAGCTTGACGCCGGCGCAGTCCAAGGCTTTCGCACAAGCTATCACTTCACATCGTAAAGGATCCTCTATAGAGACAATTGCAACCAACGTGAGATGCCGAATGGTTTTGCATTCGTCACTCCAATCCCTGCACGCATCGAACTTCCTTGTGGCAAGCGCTATGGTCCTGAGTCCATTGCAAGCCATGTTCCGCAAAACATCATTCACTGAACATCTTCAAAAAAATAAAATTACACCCATCATCAGATGCATGGACAACAACAAAATTCCATGTAGAAGACAACCCACCTCACAGTTTCATCAAACGGCTGCTCTTCGCCATCGCCCATCATCACAAAACTTGTCCTGGGTAAAATGAATTCCGGACTACCTTTCGAAAACAATCTGAAGCCGTCCCAGCTCGTCGGAAGAATTGTAGTCATCATTTTGCTTTCCTGAGTAAAGGGATACACGAAGGCAAATCCACATTCCGGATGCTGATCCCGGATTTCCTGATAATCAACCCCAAGGCGATGGACAAGTCCGAGCAATGCGCATTCAGTTCGATTCCCAGTCATGAGCATAGACGCATTCGCATTACATGACACAACCAACGTGGAATTGTACGAGGAATTCACAGCTATTCCTTTGCACAGCATCTTCAGCGTTTTCGGGGATATATCCACTTGACTGAGCGTGTTGTAATAGCAACCCTGTGAGCGTGAATACATAATTACAACAGAAATGCTGCTGTAATGGAAAAAAGTAAATTTTGTATAAATTCTCTTCCTATTTACAAAGGTGTAGCTTCCGAATATGAATAGCACACGTCTTTACTGCTGCGTTAAAAGAAGACAACAATGATACACTTAAACTTTAAGAAACCACGCAATGAGAACTAACCCAGCGCTCGGTTTTTAGCAGAGGTTTCACGATCTCTTCAACTGAAATCTTGGCATGGTTTCAAGATCAACTCATGCCACGCACAACAAGACGACGCAAAAAAATTACCAAGTCGGATAAATAATCAACGCACGCACGTATGTTAATTCGACTCATAAAAAATGTTCCGACGAAACAAATCCACGACTAACCTGTATATACATGCCAACAACGTTCATCCGATTTGTCGTGAGAACTCCCGTTTTGTCAATAAACAGAGTCGAAACATTCCCCACGGTTTCGACACTGTGTAGATTCCGCACGAGAACACCGTCCTTAGCCATTTTACAAACGGCAAAGGCTACAGCCAAAGTCACAACCAGAGGAAGTCCCTCAGGAATAGCCATCACCAAAATGGCGAGTCCTAATGCTATGTAGTACAATATTCGCACACCGTCCGCAATTGACCAGGCTGTTTTCGTCAAGCTTCGATACACGGCAAGGACAACGATGAGGAAGATAACCACGAACAATGCCACGATCAAGCCAATAATGCCGATGATAACTGCAAGTCTGCAAAATGAAGTATCACCCCACTTTCAGCGATGACAGGAATATAAAAAAACTCATCTTTCGACGCCATACGGCAGAATCGCGCAAGTACATAAAGAAAATAAACTAAAGAATTAATTCACGTAGAAGCACAATCCAACCTTGCTGATGGAGTATCATTCACAAAACCGTTTCTGAAGTGTGAGACGGCTAAATTCCATCATTTAACAAATTTCAGGAATATTCACCTGTGAAGCTTCCTCTGCAGCAAGCTTTGTCCTTCGTCATAATCGAAATAGATATGGTCTTTCACGCAAGGCTCAACACCACACTCCGCATCCGGATTCCGTTTTCTCCTGCCACAAAAACTGCGTCTTCCTCTTTGCATGAACTGCATAATGGCTCCAGACTGAGTGCATTCTCCGACTGCAGTTGCCAAGATAACACCATTCCCTTGGATCACCGCAGTACCAGCATATGCCATAACATCCTACAAAAAAAAAAGGAGTTCGTAACTAATCTCAGCGAGTAATAGAGAGACGAAAAAATTACTCACTTGCCCAGGACACTTTCTTGCACAACGACTTTCTCCAGTCAAACACGATTCGTCGATTTCCAGATCGTTTCCTTCTACGAGGATCCCATCGGCAGGCAAAATCATGCCATAGGACACGTAGAATAAATCACCCACAACAACGTGCCTGCTCTCCACCTCATGCTTGGCTCCGTTTCTAATGACGACCGAATGATACTGCATATCTATCAAGCACTGGAGCCTGTGAAACTTGTTCTCCTTGAACCGGTTCAGCAAAGCCAACATTATCGCAGCCATCAACACAGATAAGATTAAGCCTAATCCCAGCATAACTGCGATACAGCCGATATTGAATTGCTGGAGTCCCCAAGCCAAGTAAAGTCCTAGTATCAGAGAAATGATACCCAGGAGTAGCAGAAGAATGAAGAAAATGTTGCACAGTGCTTGGAGGATCAGTCGGCAGAAATTCTTGGGCTTTTCTCGCGGCACATCATTCTTGCCGAAGTACAATTGTCGCCGAAAAATGTCGCAAGGGTCGCCAATGATTCCGCATGATGCCGGACTGTCAAGCATGCAGTGAAGAGCTTCAATACCTCCGAGTTTCTCCAAAGCGCACAGGCCTTGCGGGCCACGCAGACTCATCAAATTGACAAGCTCCCCTCGGGTGATGCCGAATGCATCACTGGCTTCCGAGGAACAGCCGTCCGCCGCCTTTGACTTCATCGTTTCCGAACCGAACCACAGCTCATTACTCCATGTCAATACCCACCATCTGAAGAACCCGAAGACGTGCGGCGAAAGATGATTGGATTACAGTCCCTTAGGTACTTTATTTTGCATTCCATTACAAAAAAAAGTATTACAGTATCTTATCAAAGAGGAGCTTCAGGCGTCGAGTTTCAGAAACACGCTCGAATACTTCAAACATTTGGGGGGGGGGGGGTACAAATAATGTACAGTACTGTAATAAGTGGCGATATCAAATAACACACAAGTTACAATTTTACAGCTTCTCTCCTCCCCAACGCCAGAAGACCTTCATCAAGCTAGGAGGTTTATTAATTAATTGTTTCTAACAGAAATCAGACAGGAACTTGAAAAAAAAATTTAACAGAGGTTTTCAACTTATGGTGCTTCAACCGTAATGACAATCTGTACTACACATCACCTGAAGTGAAATTCTCCGCACGAATTTTTTTCATGGACGCCGTGTTGTAGACGGCAACAGCAGTGAAAAATAAATATTCGCCACGTAACTTATTCAATTGGCCACCTCAGCATCGATGTTGGTTCACAAACATTATCAAGGCGAGTAACCCCATAGGATTTTTGAACATAACTAAAACGCATCCCAATATATATGCGGTCAGCTTTTGCCTTTACTTTATTCCACACATGCCGTTTCCTTTTCACCCTCGAATTTGAATTATTATATTTCTGGAAAGCAAGGACTGTTTGTTCATGGCACTATGTTGAGCAAACAAACTCTTCCAGGTAGTAAAATCACGTTTTAAGAACTTGAAAATTTAACCAGCACGGCTTAAAACCCAGTCAAGATGAAACATAGCCACTCAATGCTATTGAAAAACTTTTCGATTATCACGCTCAACATAAAAGAAATTAAAAATCATTTTCGAAAAAATACGAACCTGTGGAGACGACCGTCAAAGTGCCAAATTTCGCGTTCAGTAACGAAAAATTATACGGAAATAAGTTGAAGGAAAAGGCAGTAAGTGCCTCCGAGAGACTGATTAAGGGCACTAATCAAAAGAGCTCTAGCAAGACAGGCAAACATTCTCCGAACTATCGTTAAAGCAGGAAAAACTTTCAGAGGTTAGAATGCGTAGAGTTAGAAATTAAGTTCTTAGAACTTCGAGAGTTTCAGGATACAAAAAAAGGTACTTCTTCAGAAGTGAAAGCTGAATCGGGCTTTATTCACATCACATTCATTTCTTTAAATCAAACCGCTTCAACGAGCACTACAGTACTTTAAGGTCATTTAGAAAAAAATCGACGAAGAGAAGAACACATATCTAACGTGAAATTGATCGATGTTGAACTGAAGGTTTAATTTAATCCCTGTTAGAGAGAAAGAAATGGCAATCAAGACAGGAACTGAGCAGTTGATTAAAGCAAAACCCCACTGTGATTATTAGGGTGGTTGACGTGATTTTTTCCAATGGCGTGGAAACGTCATCATCGGTGATTGCAATGCAGGACAGACGGAAAGGAAGACTAGTAGAGCTTCATTCCATTTTTCTTTGATCAAAACACGGCAAAATTAGTTCAGTCGACATTATAAAAATTTTGGTAACCGTTCTATCACAAAATCGACCGTGCTCGTCATTTCAAACATAGAAATGTTCCCAGTTCAGAATTACGTGAGCCACTTCCACAAAAAAAAAAAAAAAAACGGGGGAAGCACGTAAAATACCAACTCATTCAACACGGTCCGAACTTTTTCAGATCCTTATCCCCAGTTGAAAGCTTACGGGCCAAAGTAGGAATACCCATCAAAATATGATCATTACGCAATGCTCCTCTCGAAATAGCCCTGCACCGATATACAAAAGATTATATCATGCTTCCCGTTTTACGATTTTCGGACATCCTCTGCGTGGCATCCGAAACCATTGTCTGGTTATAAGACGGCGGAGGAGTAACATGCGCAGGATAGAAGTTTAAATTCACTTCGTAGTAACCACTTGAGGCTTCCAGCTCGTCACATTTCTAGATGAATAATGAAATTACTCACACATGATCAAAATCTATAATTGCGAGGGAGAACTCACAGTGAGTGGCTGGAGTGCTTCGCGATCTCCCGAGTCGTCACCGAGAGGCAAGGATACTTGCCTTGTCATGCTCGATGGTATAATGATCAGTGAAGTCTGCGTGAAGCAATAACGAAATAATCCAGCGCAAGCGAGGAGCAGCAGCAGGACAAACATGACCCCGATCCTAAATTACAAACACATCGATCAAGACACCGAACGCAGCCATAGCTTAACGTTCTAACCATGGGTACCACATCCGATACACATATGTGCAGCACAGATTTTTTCCGCAGCAGTATTCATCGTTTCCGCATTGTCCGAACTCGCAATAATATGGCTCCACCTCGCAAGAAAAGGAAGAGCACACGGGTTGAAGTACATCCACGCGCGGTTCAATAAATACCACGCTGAGGATGCTTACCGGAACAAACAGACCAGAAACGACGACAAAAACCAGAGAAGCGAACTTCCCCTCCATCAGTCGCAGTCCGAGGTGAAACTCACACGTACGCGGGACAGAATTTCAGTGACTCAAGGCAACGCTTGCTCAAGCGAAATTCCAAGGGGTTAGTTCACCCTGACACTTCGACCGCGCGGACAACAACTAGAAGTGGAGTCATAATTCACATTTTCCATTCCCACAGAGCGCAGCTCGTCAATTCCATTCTCTACACAGTAAGGTATACCTCCCGGTCCACCTTAGTAACGACATCTACCCAAATATCCCTAAACCTCAAACACTCGACCAAATCTCCCACCCGGACAAGAACCGGAAGCCAGATGGTTATCAAGATCGGAGGAGAGGCGGATGAGATCCAGTGTACGGCACTTCGCTCTTAACCTTTGACGAAGACAGTTGTTTTTATGTTTGTGACTTTTATGATTTTGTGTTGCTGCCATCTGCGATTGTGTTGCTGTCATTTGCTGTGTGGACTTTGAAAATACAGTCTACTTTGTGACGCTGGCCAAGGACTCTTACATAAAACCTTACTGGGGGTTCGTTCGGCTTCAGAACTTTGATCGCGTCAATGTCACTAAAGCAATGACGCAAAACACGGAAAATTCTAAGGCCGCGGCACAGCCGTATGTGCCTCCTGAGCAAGTTCAGACTCCGCCAGCGGACAATGCCTCTGGGTCATCCACAGCTCAGCAGCTCCCGGCCAAAAACCCTCAACAGCGGAACCCTGCACCACTGGAAGCTCCTCCGGCAACACCCGGGAACCAGTGGGATGTTATCCCGCTACCCACCCTGCAGTACCTGGTTGAGGCGTACCGTTTGGGCCCACCAGCTGGCAACAATCGTCTGGACTACGTGACGCTTCTGGAGACCAACAGGATCCCGCAGTCCCTCACCGCGGGCTGGATACCGCCTCCGGGCTGGCACCTCCGCCCCTTGGACCTGCAAATTACGACCTGGAATCCTCCCGACCGTCAGGAGATCATCATTGCCAGTCCATCACCAGCAATAACCGTGAGTCAACCGCCACCCAACCGTTATCCAGGAGAACTGCAGCTGTCTGACCTCCCGCGGCAACGCGATTCGGAGTCATTCGAGGACTATGCGGACCAGATACGTCGTATGCCGGCAATCAACAACGTCTCCGCTGATGCCAAGGTTTGGTGCTTAATCAATAAAACCTTACCCATGGTTCGCAAAACGGCGTCCATTTTATACGGACGCAGAATCAGAGAATTTGAGGACCTCGCCGCAGCAATCGCAGTTTCTCATCCCACGCCTCACCTGGATTGCCTGGACCGGTTTCGGTTGCTACGTCCACAGTCGGGGGAAAGCTACGTGAGCTTCGCCAGCAGGTTAGAACACTTGTTTGACTCGTTTCTTGCACCACCTCAGCAACCGGTATCAGCGGAGACCATCCGAAACAAGATGCTCATCGAACAACTCGTTCTTGCTGCCCCATCCGGGTTGCAAGACGAGTTACGGCGGAAGTGGATCGACGATCGTAACTGGACCTGGTCGCAGGCAATAGCAGAAGCCGAAAGATATCGTCTGCACCACCATGCCACGAACCGAAGCGGAACCAGTTTGAAACCAACCTCAAAGTCGTCCCACAACCCCCGACCCCAAAGACAATGGTGCGAGGGGCACCAAGCCCACGTTCGACATTCTCCCCAAGATTGTCGGATACTGTTGAGGCAGCAAAACAGAGCCGGACCCGCATCAGCAGATAACGCGGCTCCAAATCAGGCGCAACGTTCTGCCGCAACCAATTCAACGCAAAACGCGAACTCTAATTCTATTTATTGTTTTCATTGTAATGCCCCGGGACATGTGGGACGTAATTGTCCACTCTTGTTACAGGGAAACGGGCGCCCGCCACAGTGAATGCGGCTCANCCGCCACAGTGAATGCGGCTCACTGTGTGGATACGGATCTCGCCGCACCTCCTCCGATCGTCCTTCCTTTACAAATTGGAGACTCCTTCATTCCCGCATTAGTGGACACCGGAGCATCTCACGCGTTTGTGTCACAACGGTTAGTCGATTCACTTAAATTATCCCCCCGTCCCTGCTCCATCCACGTCTTAACGGCGTTAACTTCGGATACTGCTTCTGTAGCTCAACAAGTGACTATCGATTTCATCTTTCGCGGTCTTCAATATTTGATACCATTTTTAATTTTACCCCACCTCTCAGACCCACCCATCCTCCTTGGCAGGACCGCGCTCCGACATTTCCCACTCGCGCTGACCATTGATGGCAATTGCGCGTTTGTCGGATTTCAATGGAGTATTCAAAATCACGCGCCTCCAACCATACCACTGGGGGAAGGGATTAATTTCACCGACGGGTCAGAAAGGGAGCAAAAACGGGTAACCAAAATTCTCCTTCAGCATTCCGACCTAATTCATCAATGGTCCGGCCGTCGCGGTTTTTTTCCGGAGCATATGGTGGCTCTTAAAACAACCGCAAACGAGATCCCGAATACCAAGTCTTTTCGTCAATCCGCCGAGATGAACGTTTTGTTTTCCGCCTTGGTGGACGAATACTTAGAAGCAGGCCTCATCGAGCCCGCCTCGTCGCCGTATAACTCGCCAGCCTTCCTCACGCAAAAAAAGAATCCAGACCCTAACGCCCTCCCTCATCAAAGGTGGCGCATGGTCGAAAATTATCAAGGCATTAACAATATTTTAGTGGACGACCGGTACCCGATGCCTGTCATACAAGACTTGTTAGACGCGCTCGGGCGCAATAATGCGTATTTTTGCAGCTTAGACCTGCATTCCGCGTTCCATCACCTGCCGATTTCCGTGGAGGATCGCCCCAAGACGGCGTTTTGGACCCCGCGAGGTCAAATGCAATATCGGGTCATGCCGTTCGGCCTTAAAAATGGCCCAGCGGCTTTTCAGAGAGCAGTCAACCATATTCTCTGCGATCATTTGTTTGTCCGCTGCTTAGCATATATGGACAACATAATCGTCTTTGGGCAATCCTTTGAGCAAGTTTGTGAGAATTTGGAAATCATCTGTTCCGTCTTAGCGCAAGCCGGCGCGGCTGTCGATCTTTTGAAATCTAATTTTTTAGTGCGGAAAACGGTATTCCTGGGTCACGAAATCGACCAAACCGGGACCCGACCCCTTGAGAAAGATCTAGATGCGGTTCGCCGATTTCCTAAACCTGAGACAACCCGCCAAATGCAGAGGTTTCTCGGAATGGCAACTTATCTTCGCGCGCATTTGCCGACAAACTTTGCAAAAAAATTCTTCGGCAAATTATCCCCAGCAAACCGCTGACCCGTTTGACCTGGAATCCTGAAGCTATCGAAGCCTTTACCCATCTCAAAGACGTTCTCGCGGAGTCCGCACGCCTCGAGCGCATGGACCCCACCCGCACCACGGAAGTTCATTGCCACGCGTCCGCGACATCTCTCGGAGCTATACTCGTGCAAATTGACGAAAGCGGCCAACCCCGAGTGGTGGAATGCAAGTCGCACTCTCAATGATACGGAGTCCCGCTATTCCAATTCTGAACGCGAATTGTTGGCCATTGTCTGGTCCGTAACGAAAAAATTTCGCCATTATTTGGAATTACAGGACTTTACCGTTTATACCGACCACAAAGCCGGGAGAATTAAAAACCACGCGACTCATTTATTTAAAAACTAAACTTGCGCCTTTTAACGCAAAGCTGGTATACAAACCCTGCCGATTTTTAAAGGGCCCCGATGCCCTCAGTCGGGTAACGGTAAACGCCGCAGAGGGCCGTGAAGTCCCAACCAAAGACGAGTGCACCCGCATTATTGATAGTTACCATGCAGAACTCGGTCATGCGGGCTGGAAAACTATCTACCAGACCCTCAAGACCAGATTTGCCCGGCCATCTCTGCGCCAGGACGTCTGGAAGCGGATTCAATGCTGTGCCACCTGTTTTTGTTATAATATCAGCACAACTAAGGTGGGAACCTATCTAGAACCAATAATCTCATCCTATCCGCGCGAGAGACTGACCGTTGATTTTTATGGCCCGCAACCAGAATCCGAGGGATTTCGGTACGCGATTATAGCGGTTGACCATTTTAGCAAATACATGGTTGCTAAGCTGATCAAATCCGCAGACGCAACGACCGTGATACCCTTCCTTGCGGACCTTTTCAGGCAGTTCGGGCTCTTTGAATATGTGCATACCAACGCCGATTCTGTTTTTTGCTCATGCGCGTTTAAATGGTTCTTACGCGATGCAGGTGTGAAACAACACGTTGTGCAGGCCACACATCCCGAGGGGAACGGATGTTGTGAACGGGCCATACGCACCCTGGGCCAAATCCAATCAAAATTTGTGCAAGGGACACCTGAAGCCTGGGCTACACATATGCATCGGTCGGTATTGGCATATAATAATACCATCCACTCCGCCACTGGCATGTCGCCCACCGAAGTTTTTTTTAATTGACCCGCGAATTTGGAGTCCGATACAATCTTTGGCGTCAAGCCTCCACCCATAGAGTTGGCGATCACCCAGATCCTCGAAACAAACGCGAAAGCACGCGACGGATTCGCGCACTCAGCCAATCGGAAGAAGTGGCCCAAATTTCGCCCAGGGGAGCTGGTGGCAATCCGCCCACGATTAGCAACAGTGAAACAGCATGCGGCGGACCGGCATTTTCGAATTCCACAGCTCGGCCCATTTATTATCATCCGCGATCTAGGGTAGGGCCAATATCACGTGGGGGCAGGAGTAGAAATTTGTTGGGCAAATGTGTGGGAACTCGTACCCGCGCGCGGCCTTCCCAGACCACCTGATCCGATATGGTCCACGAAAATTGCTCCAATTCATTTACCGCAGAACCAGGACCCATATTTGGAATTGGCGGCCCAGTTTGCCGACCCGTAGTCAGGGTTCTCCCTTCAGGCTCCGACGCACCGCGACCACGACTATCTACTTACCGCTCCCACCAACACGCGTCGTCCGGATCATACTTACACTTCTTCATTTTCTTAAAAGAAAAATCGATCAAGTCACTTGTTGCACTACTCCCTGATCTATTTTTCTCGGGGGGGGGGGGGGGGGGGAAGCTTCTGACAAGTGATCATCTCTTTAACTCTTGACATTATCCGTTACTATTGTTGGTGCTGTGAATATATGACGTGCTTGTAGAAACGTGCGTTGAGGTCCTTCCTTGACTGACATCACCTTATTGGGGGCTCGTAGCAACAATACAGTGATCAACGTCACGTTGCACGCCAGCATCAGAAAATATGCCTCGCAATACCGAAAATTCGAAGGCAGCGGCGGCTGCTGCTCTTGTGGACCTGGCTACCATTCACAAGGAGGAGGGGGAGGACGACGAGGAAGTGTTCCAAGATACCATTCCCCCACCTCCCGAACGCCGGCGCAACTCGAATGCCTCGGGCGCCTCGACGGCAAGTGTCTGGGAAACCTTACCACTGGATACTCTGAAACTTCTGGCGGACACGTTTCACCTCGGCCACCCGGTCAAGGCAGAGAAGGCACAATACGCTGCTCAGTTGGATCGCTTTCAAATTCCACTGACAGCTATTTATGAACTTCCACGCCATCACGACAGGGGGACACGCCGCACTTGTCAAGACGACGATGGTGACAACGACGCATGCATGGCTCGGACGGTTCTTCAACGCCCGCAGTGGCTCATCGACCTCCAAGCTCCGAATCTACCAAAGCAACGGGCAGAGGAAGACTTCGAAGACTTCGCCACCCGGTTACGGAATGTTCTGGCTGTCGGCAAAGTTACGGACGAGCATCGGATCTCCTGCCTGCTGACCAACACTCTCCCACACATCCAGATGACCGCTAACCGGATGTACAAAAGGGGAATTCAGGACTTCGAACAATTGGTGAGCGCCATTTCGCGAAGACATCCTACCCCACATCTGGACCGCCTGAAGCGTTTTCGAAACCTTCGACCGGATACGGCTGAGAGCTTCTTCAACTTCGGCGAACGTTTGCGTGAGGAATACGAAAACTACATTCAGCTGTCCGTCGATGATTTAGACATGTGCGAACCAGTCATAGCCCATGTTCTCAAGGAGCAGCTGCTCAATATCGCCGAAGCAGGACTCAAGGACGAGCTACAGCGGAAATGGGGCAAGAATCGTCAAATGACGTGGGACGACCTGATCGACGTAGCCGAGGCTTATCGCCTTAACCATCGCCCTGCCACCGGTGGAACCACCGCCGGCAAGTCCGGTTCTCGCCCTCGCATCGACCTACCACCAAAACAATGGTGCGAACACCACAAAAGGAATATGCGGCACGGCACCCAGGAATGCAGATTGGGATCTCGGCAAAACCAGTCCAACTTACAATCAGCGGACCAGGTTTCCGGCAAATCCACTTCGGGCTCCTCGGCAACTGCGGCAAATCGGACACCGGATCTGTGCTTCCATTGTCAGAAACCGGGTCACTATGCGCGCGAGTGCCCCCAGGTTCAGGGAAACGGGAAAGCGTAACAGTAAACGCGGCGTACTGTTTCGTTACGAACCTTCAAGCCGCCCCCCCGCCCATCGTACTCCAGATCTCAATAACGGGTCGCATTCTTTCCGCATTACTTGATACCAGCGCGTCTCATTCTTTTATATCGGATTCCGTGGTACGTCAGCTTGATTTACCAACCGCGGCACTGCAAACGACGGTCGGCACCGCGTTAAGCCCCGAGGCTGTTCATGTCACCCAATGCGCGCGAGTGCCCCCAGGTTCAGGGAAACGGGAAAGCGTAACAGTAAACGCGGCGTACTGTTTCGTTACGAACCTTCAAGCCGCCCCCCCGCCTATCGTACTCCAGATCTCAATAACGGGTCGCATTCTTTCCGCGAATGAACTATGGCCGCGCAGAGTAAGAAAATATAGCCTAAGGCACCATGCAGTCGAACTAAATGGTTGGCGCCGTGACGTTTGCTGCCAGCCGTGGCGCAATTCGGGGCTCCGACAAGTACAGTGGGGCGTCGTCGAGACTTGTTTCGATTTTCAGAATACCAGTTTACAGGGTTCCTTTTTGGTTTTGCCGGGAATGAGAGAATTCCCCATCATTCTGGGTCGGACCGTGCTGTTACAATTACCTCTTACAATTAATTTGGACGGGAAACGCATTTTCACTGGATTTCACGAGGTGATGCGCCGCGGAAGGTTTGGGTGGAACCGATAACCCAGCCCGTAAAGAAAGCAACTGCCTAGAGGCGTCCTCGCGCTTCGCCAGTGCGTCTAGGAGTTTGCAGTACGTGGCGACTACGCCGTCACCAGCCCAGCTCGCGGTCTTTTCGCGGATTTTGTTGTTCGAATCCCGACCATTGAAGCTACGCCGCCCGCGGCACGGCAATTTCGGCATTCGGTGGAACGTAATAAACCATTCGCCGAAATTATTGACTCTTATCTTCAAGCAGGTATTCTAGAACCCGCGGCATCGCCATACAACGCTCCAGCGTTTCTGGTCGACAAGAAGTGTTCGGATCCTACGGCTCCGGCGGAAAAGCGCTACAGACTCGTCGAAGACTACTCGGAACTTAACAAATTGATACCTCCCGACAACTACCCCATGCCGACGGTTCAAGAGCTCCTGGAAGCGTTAGGCCGGAACAATCGCTACTTCTGTACGCTCGATCTTCACGCCGGCTACCATCACCTACCAATCGCGCAAGAGGATCGCCAAAAGACAGCATTCATGTCGCCGCGAGGTCAAGTACAGTATAAAGTACTCCCTTTCGGCCTTAAAACAGGGCCAGCGCTTTTTCAGCGAACAGTCAATACTATACTTCGTCCCTTTCTTTTCAAGCGTTGTTTAGCTTATGTTGATGACGTTATAGTGTTTGGTGATTCGTTTAATACTCTGTGCGAGAATCTCGAAATAGTTCTACAGACGTTACAGGAAGCAGGTGCATGCGTCGACAAGCTATAATCAGCCAACGCAGACCGTCGGACTTCACATGAGCGCAGTCGAGTCAAATCGACCGCGGGAAAGGCTCGTCTTGGATTTTTACGGCCCTCTTCCCAAAACAGAGGAGGACTTCCGATATGCTGTCATTGCCATCAATCATTTCAGTAAGTACATGATCGCGCAGCCCATACAACGGGCTGATTCTCAAACGGTGATACCCTTCCTAGCAGAGGTTTTTAAACAATTCGGCCTTTTCGAAATAGTACATTCCGACTGTGACTCTGTTTTTACTGGAAAAGCCTTTCGACATTTTCTCAAAGGGTATGACATAGAACAGCACATTGCCCAGGCAACTCATCCCAAGGGCAATGGCTGCTGCGAGAGGTCCATCAGGACCCTCTCTCAAATCCAGGCCAAGGCTGTCAGGGGCCGCGACGATCAGTGGGCGATACACCTGGCTACATCTGTCAAGGCATACAATAGCACTATACATTCGGCTACTGGCGTATCACCCACTGAGGCAATGTTCGGACGTCGGACAATTTTGGAGGCGGACAAAACGTTTGGAGCTCCAGCACTCGAAGCCGAGATTTCACAAGAGGGGCTTCAACAGAAATCCGAGGACCACCGCAATCAATTCATTTCTCAAGCCAATAAAAACAAGCAGCGACATTTTTTACCCGGTGAACTGATTGCTGTTTTTCCTAGGTTACCAACAGTCGAACAACATGCAGCCGCACGTCGTTTCCGCACCCAACGCATTGGTCCGTTCATGGTACTGTCCTATCAGGGCCAAGGGGTCTACCATGTGGGAGCTGCCGGCACGGTACGCAGAGTCAACGCATGGGAGATGGTACCTTACCGAGGTCTACCACGGGCTCCGGACCCCGGCTTCGAAAAACAGTTGGGCATCATTGATCGCAAGTCCGGCAAGGAGACGGTTGTCCCAAATCGGGATCACTCCTATGCGCAAGCCGCATCTAGGGCCCCGCCGGAGCAAACCAGGATCATTCAATCGGACCATAATTATGGGAACGTCGCGGTCTTTCAAAACCCAGTCGCGCCTTATGTTTCCGGCTCCGCCAATGCGCGAAATCTCACCCGAAATTCGCACCCGAAACATTTTCGTAAGCGGCGCTCTTTTCGGGGGGGGGGAGAGTAAGGGCCTCCCCTTACACCAGCGCGCGACATCTAGCGGCGGGAACCACCGTCCGATACATGAACCACCCGAGTCGGTGTTATCACCTGAAGAGATCTGGGGACGAACCGCGAGGGGGTGACTTGCGAGACAGTATGACGGCACTTCGATCTGAGCTTTTGACAAGTGATCATCTCTTTAACTCTTGACATTATCCGTTACTATTGTTGGTGCTGTGAATATATGACGTGCTTGTAGAAACGTGCGTTGAGGTCCTTCCTTGACTGACATCACCTTATTGAAGCTTCTGACAAGTGATCATCTCTTTAACTCTTGACATTATCCGTTACTATTGTTGGTGCTGTGAATATATGACGTGCTTGTAGAAACGTGCGTTGAGGTCCTTCCTTGACTGACATCACCTTATTGTACGGCACTTCGCTCTTAACCTTTGAGGAAGACAGTTGTTTTTATGTTTGTGACTTTTATGATTTTGTGTTGCTGCCATCTGCGATTGTGTTGCTGTCATTTGCTGTGTGGACTTTGAAAATACAGTCTACTTTGTGACGCTGGCCGAGGACTCTTACATAAAACCTCACTACACTGTTGTACACTACTTATGTACTGTAAGCGCAAGTATTCCGGGATTCGAATTGTGGTCATTGTCATGCTTTCATCACAAGCCATGATCACCACGCCTTCCTAACTTCCCCAAGCCCAAGATTTCTGGCCATGATGAGGAACCCGATGAGCAAGCACCGTTCGATTATTATACCAAGTGTCTAGAGGGAGGGAGGTTTGAAGCTATTGGATTTAAAGAAGGCGGCCCCGCGTATCCTGTTCCTTCTCATCAGCGGACTGTTGAGTTCTTTTCGAAATTCTGTCAAGGGGGTGGAAGTTCAGTAAGATATTGAGAGACATTTAGTGTGAGCAACTTAGTGCAATTATCTCCCATTGCATGTGAGAAAATGAAAAATATATGTTATGAGGAAATGTTCGATTCCGAGGAAGACCACGTCTCGTCATCTTAATGGATACCCAGAATGCGACACATAAGACCTTCCACTACCCAGAAGATTACATCCCCGACGAATGAAGAAGATTCAGGCGTCGAAAGTGACTGTTTATGTGAGTGCTGTTATCCTGCTCATGCTGTTAAATAAATCTAAGCTGTTGATCGCCTGCCCAACATCCAGTGAGCAAGCTTTACTGCGGGTTCGTTCCAAGATCCAATGAACGCTGGTTGATGAGATGGCGATAATTGGGAAGACGTATATTTCGCAGGTGAACAGGATTACACATCGTCACTCTCATCTTCTGGATCTTCTTAATTGGTCTTGGTTCCTGAGTTGCGTTCCGGGTATCCCTTGTGATGACTATGTACGTATTCCTATGGTTTTTGGTATGGATCGCTTGGTTTTCGAGAAAGGCCATGTTAGATCACTTGGTCTCACAGTTTTAAAATGTGTTTGTGATTGCGTCTTCCTGACTGCACGTGAACTAGGTGTAGACGAACTTCCGGATATTGTTCGAATTTCTTTGAAATACATTGACACTGTAAATTAATTTTTCACAGATTATTTCGGCAGAAACAAACTTATTGCTGTCCATTGCTAAAAATAAAAAAATAAACCTTGGAAACACTGATCTGTGTGTTGATGTATGTATCCTGTATAATTCGGGGAAAAGAGGATTTTAGGAAAATTGCCCCGAAGGAAGTTCTGAATGGAAACTTGTGTATGAAATCAGCTGAGACATTGCCATAGGGTGTCAATTCTGAGAGCCAGATTGCGTGAGGACAATGAGCAACTCGTCATCTTTTTGCAGGAGAAAAGATCACATGCCAATTTTGGGAGCAAGAAATGACGGCGCATGATTTATTGGATTGAGTGTGAGTCTTATTTTGTACATTTGAATTTTTTGTTTAGAAAATTAATTTTCCGAGTAACAGTGATTGAGTTTATCAGAGTGGAGATTTTCTGTATATTATAATACTTCATAGTTATGTTTGGCATCATCAAAACTCATGAAATGGCCTTTTTTTTATCTGTTTTGAAAATGTTTCCTTCCATGCGAACTGTTCATTTCAAATGTCTTTTCTTTGGTCTTGAAATATTTTTCATTTGGGAATCATTTGTAGAAAATTCTCTTGGCATTTCACTGAAGGCTGCTTCATGGCACACTACGTGTACAGTATTTTCAAAGAATAATCTCACATGAAATCATTATCATAAAAGTTTGTGTGTTGCCTTCTTTAGTTCTGTGTCTATCTTTTTAAAGGCAGCAATGCTGAGTGGATCTGTTAATTGCAGTGTTGCTGTTGGAAAAATGATGCTAGAAGTATTGTTCAATGTGTAGGAAGCTCCAGCATTGGATTTGAGCATGATATAGATGGACACTTTACATAGCATTGATATTGCATTTATATTCTGCATTTCCAGGCCATATTTTACAAACTGATCTACATCAATGGATTCCACACGACAAGACTGACAAACCCTTGGATGACGTGATGATGGGTAGTGTCTAGTTCTTTTAAGAGAAAATACAGCTGACTCTGGAAGAAGGAAACAGTCTGTATACCACTAGCACCTTCACATAGCAATATAAGAGACGCAAATCTGCTGCTAGTGTTGGCTTCAAGTGAACATCAGCCCTTCAACAAGCAGGATTTGGTTTTTAAAAGAAGTAGGTATGACACTCTACTCCTGAGTGATCGTCTTTTACAATTTGTGCAACTTGGATTCCTCTTTCTTTTTGTCTTTTCTTTGATTCACCCTGTTTTATATTGTATCGAATATTATCTGGTGACGCATTTTTCATTATTACCGGATTTCTATAGATTATTTGCGACAAGCGTTGGAAATAATGCAACTCTCTACTTCAGGGGTGAATAATCTGGGTTTCATGCCAGTTTGGCCGCAGCCGCTGCCACCACCATCGCCGCCGCAGTTCGCCGCCGAGGAATTGCAGATACAAGTCAATATAAATGCATGCCTTGATTCATGTTGATTTTTTTTGGCAGTGTAGACATCAATCTTTGCCTTCCCCGTCGTTCAGGTCCTGGCAGAAGCAATGAAAGCTTGAGGAAGTACGCAAGTGGGATTCAATGATGTTCTTGGGAGACGATGTTATGAGTGTCGAATCGTGTTTTATCCCGTCATGAATCGAACGTACAAAGCGAAGCAAGTTTACCTCTGCGGTAAAATTAATTTGTGTCGAGAGAAAAACGTTATTTTTATGTTGAACAAACGCAGAGTTTGGGTTCTTGTGGCTTTGCCAGACTGCATAGACATGGCGTCGCAACGATACGGGGAAGAAAATGTCGTGTTTTGGCTTAATAGCGATTCCTCTGATTTTTTTCCTTTTTTCCTAACATTTTCCGCTACTTTCAGAAGGATGTTCAGGTTTGACTTCGATGTGAGTGAATCTGCGGATAAGCCAGTGGACCCGTTGACTCCCCTCACGTCTACAACGCAACCTAGCGTCGAGTGTCGATTGCTTGACTTTTCGAAACGAAATCGCGACGACATTGACAAAGGCCAGTTTGTGTGCGAATGTCTGGGAAATGCCGAGTATTTTTACATACCGAGTAGATCTCTTAGTCATGTTTCTGCAAGGTACCCCGAGCTTGAGCATTCAGATTTGTTGCCGGGCAACTACGAAGGTGGCTTCAAAGTGAGTTCGGTTTTACCTCCGGGGCCACGATAATGGTTTTCGAGGAAACGTCGGACGCAATTTTTTTCATTCGTGCCTCGATGAACCATTTGGTGTGTTAGATTAGCGCGAGAAAATCTAGGTGTTTCATGTTTTGGAAGTAAGAACTGAGATGATAAAATTCGATGTTCAAGCAACTGAGATTCCCTCTTGAAATAATCCGGTGTACTGAATTAGAACGACGTTTCCCGAATTTCCTTCGACATTCGATGTTTGATTGAAGTGTGATTTTTGTGTAACTTTCTTCGTTATCTTCGATTTTTAGGTGTGGGAGTGCACCTGGGATCTGATCAAGTACCTAACGGACATCAATTTCGACTTCTCCGGGAAGAAGGTTATTGATGTCGGCTGTGGACAGGGTTTGTGTGGAATCCATGCCCTAGAAACTGCTGATCTTGTCCTTTTTCAAGACTTCAACGAATCCGTGTTGGAGTTCGCGACGTATCCAACTGTTGCTGTGAACCGTTGCGGATCCGCATTAACTAAAGCCATGTTCGTTTCAGGGTCCTGGTTACGATTCCTGTGCTTTCTTGATGAAAGAAATCTCTTACGGACTTTCGATGTCTTGCTAACTAGTGAAACTGTGTACGAGAAGTCCTCTGTGAAAGATTTAGCTTCAGTTGTGAGCAAAAGTGTTAGAGCAGGTGGAGTCGCATTTGTAGCAGCCAAAGCGTATTATTTCGGGGTTGGTGGGTCACCTAAAGATTTGCGACGAGCTCTCGAAGACCTGAAAGTAAGTTTCGCGTGGGAAGAAGTGTTTCACACTACGGATGGTGTGCAAAGAGTTGTGATTAAAATTCAGTTTTGAAAGTCCGATTTTTTTTCATTTCGTGTGTGTAGGATGTCGTTGTCGCTGGAAGTGGTGCGTGATATCGAACGGGAGTTCTCGAATAGACTCGCTTCAGCGTGTTGCGAAAAGTCTTTGTCGGAAGAAAATGACTTTCTCACGCTCTTCACAAATGTGCTCCTTCGGATAGTGTTCTCAGTGTTCGTGGAAACCCGGGGATGTGCTTTGAAGAACGTAGAAGAGCCGAGCCAAGCCTTGGAGCAAATTCGCGAAGAGATCCGAGCGTTAGGCGGCCAGAAAACATCGTTTCTGGAGCTGAAAGAAGAAATCTCGAGTCTACGAAAGCTTCACGAAGAGTCACTCGCCAAGATGCAGTCTGAGCTTTCGGCCATTTCCCAGCCTCCTCCATTTGCATCAACTGGGAAAGTAGCGGAATTCCGAGTGCCTGAAACTGTTCGTTTTGTACCGGAGACGATCGAAAACACGGTTCACGTGAACCAGACTGAGTCTGACGAATCAGACACTGAAGTTCTCTGCTCTGTTCCTGTTATCACGAAGAAACCTTCCTTGGCGAGGAAGCACAGGGCCAGTGGGAATCCGTGAGTTTTTCTGTTGGGAGTTCAACTTTGAGTTCCATTTTGAAAATTTATCTCTCTTTTTTTTTTTGCGGGGGGGTCAGGCATTTGAGAACACCGGTGAAGAATTCGTCAGCGGCCTTGAACAGTCAGAATGAAGCAGTTCGCCGATCACCGAGGTTGATGACCTCTCCTGTAGTTTCTTCACGGGTTTGCAAAGATCAACTGGACCCAGTGCGACGAATCTTTCCTGTAAATATCAGTGGAGACGATGAATCTGATGCCTCACCTGGTGTGTTTCAAAGCAGGAACAAGAAACTGAGGATCGACAAGGAAACGTGCGTTCTTCTCTCTCATTATTTGGCGAACACTTCGTAGAGCGACTTTTTTTTAATTTTAATGAATTGGAACTAGAAGAGAAATTTTTGAAAATACTTTTTCCAAATTCAACACGCACTTGTCAAATGATGTCTAATTCCGAGGAAATAAATCCCATCTTGCGTTGATCTTTTTTCAGAGGGACACGGAGGCCTGGAAAAACTGCGCACGGGTGTCGGGAATGCGAAGAATATTTAGCGAACGAGAGTTTAACTCCAAATTCTTTTGCAAAGCGCCTAAAAAAGCTGTGCAAACACAAGGCAACTGATTTCAACGTGGCAAAACGGATCAACCATGACATGAGCTTCTGAGTGAATCCATGTCAGTTTTTTATCTTTTTTTTGGCGATTACTGATCAGAACTAATTTGTTCTCGCGGGTTTTCGGCGATTTGTTTCGCCAATTGTGTGATAAGAGGAGGGTTGAAACTTAAGTTTGGGCCGAATACTGCGTGGAAGTCTATGGCGGAATTTTGCTGCGGTTGAAGAAATTCAGGATTGAGATTTCAGTGAAATTTTGCGCCTGTTGCTCATTTATTTTATTTAGTATGCTTATCCTGTAATTGTCAATTCCATGTACACATACATAGTGCACATAGCTTAGAAAAGCAGTTTATGAGAAGTAATGCGAATATGCGATAAAAAAAAGTGTTTGTAAAAATGAAAGAGCGGAGTTATCTTGGTTCTAAACATAATCTTGAATGCATTTCTGTTGAAGAGATCAAAGCTTTCAGAGGACCTAACAAGCTTTCAAAATAAATCCTTTGGAAAGGGTAATGCACATTATCCCATTGAAAAAATTATTCTTCTGTATGATGAGTTGTGTTATGAAAATGTCTTCCTACCATGCACATGATGATTGGAGTGTATTTTTTACAGTGCTATTTTTTTATACAGTCAAATCTCTCAAGTTGAATTTCAAGGAAACCAGCAACAAATTCAATTTAGGGAAGCTATCATCATTTTTGTTGGGGAAAATGAAAATCACAGGAAATCACAATCATCGATATTCTGTGAGTTGACAGGATGATGAACTATGAGGCAAGGGTTCATTTTCCCAATAACTCTTTCAATTGATTTCAAAACACATCACAATACTTCTTTGTTAATTTTCTTTCTCCTGTGTCTGCGATAAAATAATAGCCAGAAGGCCTCCAGAAAATTGGAATTATGGAGGTTTGAGAGGAAAAGCCTACCAGTGAGAGAGGTTCTTAATACATTGTTTCTAAGGAAATTCGCCTGAGGACTTCGAAAAAGTTTAACTTATGTTTGTATTCCACTTGAGGGAGGTTCAACTGTGTTTGAGTTTAAAGTGATCAGGAACAGGGTAACCACAAAAATTTCAGGGAGTTATTCATTAGTGTGATTCCAAGTAGCCACCACAGCATTTCCTTGACACGAAAAAAATCGTACTCAAATCGCCAGATTTACTCCCTTCTGAATGCAATTCTTCCAAGATAATCCTTCAGTTGATTGTACAGTATATGGAATACAATAAGTTTTGTATAGCTAATTTCAGCTTATGGTGAACATACGTTCGAAGCGTACAGCAGCA
Organism: Notodromas monacha; assembly: GCA_905338405.1. NCBI lineage: Eukaryota > Metazoa > Arthropoda > Ostracoda > Podocopida > Cyprididae > Notodromas > Notodromas monacha. The sequence continues at coordinate 56,610 of CAJPEX010001063.1, forward strand.
TTAGATTTTATGCCTTCCGGGAGATTCGGACCCATTTGACACACGGAAAAGAGTGATAATGTCCTGATAAGAGCCTTGACGTGGATCGAAATTGCGGTTGGAAAAAATATCGCGCCCGAACAGTAGAACTCAGCTAATTCTTTTTTTGAGTGTTGTATAAAGCCAGAAATTGAAATTAAAAAGAGAGGGAGAAACGTTGCATCAGAAACCATTTCTTGCCATCAACCCGATGACCGCGAATGAATGGCTTTGCTGCTGGCACCACACATCAGACAGATACGCCAACAACCATAGAAGAAAAGCGTGGAAATATCACCTGGGGAGTCGAAACCGCGTGACGCAACGGGCGACGCCCTGCGGACAAGTTTCAAACACCGGGTCGGACACTTTGCTTTGGCACCCGATTCATTGTTCTCGCACCCATCGTGAGAGAAAAAAAAATTATGCTGGAGGCTCTTTTTTGTCGGTCATCTCCAAAGAAGTCGGTATTACTCTGTCGAGACCCTATTTATATTTATGCAGAATATTCATCCAAACGCGAGAATGGAAGAGAAAAGGGGAAACGTAAAATGCTGGTCAAAATATAGTTTCCTTGCAACTCTCAAGGAAAATATGCTTTGAAAAATTATGTCCTAACATTTACACGAGGGTTGTTTCAGTTGCAAAGCAGCCTTTGCAATTTTTGGATTAGATGTGATTTGCTGGACCATGGCACAAAAGGTTTGAGTAAAACTGCTCTATATAGAACACCAGTGTTCCCAACTTTTTTAGTCCCATGGACTGGCAAATACCCAAAAAGATGTCTGTAGAGTGTGGACTGAACAAGTTTCATAAAATGTTTGCAGACTCACAAATGTTTTGCTTGAAAGACTTCACAGCAGGTTTTAAATTAATTTGCTGTTTTTTTCTTGTTGCAAAAATTCACTCAAGCACCCCAATGAAGCAGCTATAGCTGAATTTCATTTTAAAAAATTAGAAAGATGGGCTTGAAGAAAGGTTCTCAGAATGGAAAATGAAAATAATTTCTGTTTGCTGTAATAATTTGCCTGCGACTTATATTGGGAGAACTGCCAACTTTTATTTTCATAAGATAATTCCAACTGCCATTGTCCTGAAATTTTAGGTAAAGAAATGATCGGACATAATCCATACTTTTGAGAAATGGATTATATGCTGAACATTTGCAGAAAACTTATGCAAACTGGCTCTGATCCACAGAAGTTTCTTGCCAGTCTGCAGGAAATTTTCAGCATAATACATTCATTAAAAGTAGCAATGAACTCTTATTAGCATTATCTAAAACTTTGTAAAGACAATGACAGTTGAAATGGTTTGATGAAAAATAAAAGTTGGCTTTTCTCATAAAACACATTTTTACCTGCTGAAATCAATTATTTTAATTTTTTGTTCTGAGAAACTTTTCTTCATGCATTCTTTTCTAAGTTTTTGATGACAGTCTGCCATAGCTGCTTCATGGGTGCTCAACTTAATTTTTGCAAGGATAAAAAATTAGGTTAAACTTATATATACCTGCCATAAAAACCATCAAGCTAAATTTTTTGAAGTCTGTGAAGATTTCATGAAATTTTGCCTGTCCGCAGAAAATTGTTTGGGAATTTGCCAGTCTGCCAAAAGTTTATGGAAATTTGCTTGTCCGCAGGCCAAAAAAGTTCATAGCTGCTTCATGGGTGTTGAACTTAATTTTTGCAAGGATCAAAAATCAGGTTAAACTTATACTGTATATACGTACCTGCCATAAAAGCCAGCAAGCTAAATTGTTTGAAGTCTGTGAAAATTTCATGCAACTTTGCCTGTCTGCAGAAAATTGTTTGGGAATTTGCCAGTCTTTAAAAAGTTTATGGAAATTTTCTTGTCCGCAGGCCCAAAAAGATTGGGGAACACTGCTCTAGTAGTCCAGAACATCTGATGATACTTCACAAAGATGAATAATTTTTTTACTTCAAGAAGAAATGTAAATCATTGTTGTATATTGTACTGTATATATATACAGATGGAATGCAAAGGCACTCAGCTTTCACCTGCAGGCAACTTTCCATTGCATCATAGGATTATCAGCAGCCACAGATGCATATATTACCGCTACGTGTCCTGGAACACTTATGAATCAAGGGCACTCACCCATTATTATTCTGTGGGCATCCAACAAGCTTATATAGCAACGGACACCCCCCAAAACCCAGGCTCCGATTACCGACAGTGATGAAATACATCTTCATGTGCAATGAAAGCAACACCAAATTTTTAAAAAGTAAAGTGAGGTATAATTAAATGAAAAGGGAGATTATTGAGAAACTTTGGTAATTATCACGTGAGCCAGAGTAAGATTCGAAGAAGATAAAAGCTCTCATGCAACCCTCAGAATATTTCGCCACTGAAAACCGAGTAAAATTGTATGATAAAATATTCCACAAAAAGCCATGCATCACACCTGTCAAGGTTGAAAAAATATTGTGAAATTGATCTAAAATAGTGTTCCAGAACGTGATGGTCAGCAGAAGTTTTTTTCTGCTCCATGAGTCATTTTCTGCAGAATAGTACATTTTTATAAAATAGCAATTTGTCAGTTTTACCTGAAATTTGAAAAAGCCAAAATGGTATTTGAAATCATCTGATGAAAAAATTAAAATTGGCTTTTCTCCTAGAAACACTTCAGACAAATGTTTACCTGTTTAAAGAAATTATTTTAATTTGCTCCATCTGAGAAACCTTTCATGTCCACCATCCTAAATTTTTGAAGATATTACACTATAGTTGCTTCATTGTTTCCTAATTTTTGCAAAAAGCAGAAACTTTCTGAATATCTGCCATAATGTCTTTTGAGTCTGAAATTTTTTATAAAACTTTTCCAATTCACCCAGAAAATTTCTGTGAATTTGTTTTGTAGTCTTTGAACAATTTTATTGATATGTGCAAGTCTGAGGGCCCAAAAAGGTTTGGAACACTGATCTCATGAATTATCATGCATAAAAATCAATTAAACAAATTAATTAACATGATTTTATTCCATCTCACGCATAACCAGACGTTCACAATGATGTTCACAAATACAAACATCAGTTTGAGGTCAAATAATGAAGGACTGGTCTGAAAATGTATGAAGAAATTTAATGCCTCTCAAGCAATTTTAAAACTTGAAATGGAATTGGCTTGATAAGAGTGCACTGAAAGAAATGAGGTAAAATTACAACACAAGTACGAATTTCAACACTTTGAGCACATTTTTAATTCACTTGAAGAATCTCTGACGCTGAGAAACCAAGGGTCTTGGTTGCTGTTGTTGTTGTCTTGAGAAAGACCTGGGTTCCTCAAACCCAGGGAATTCATCATTAGATCTGAAGAACCTGGATGGCACAGGTTGGGGTTGGAACTGCTGGAACTGAGGAAACTGGGTTTGTTGTTGAGGTGCAAACCCAAAAGGGATTTGCTGCTGAGGTGATTGACCAAATTGAATTGGTTGTGCTGAGAACTGAGGTTGCTGTTGTGCTGGAGGTTCAAATCTTTGGGGTCTTTGGGCTTCAAATTGCTGAGGTTGTTGAAGTGTTGGGGTGAATGTCTGGCGGGGTGACTGGAACCCAAATTGGGTCTGTTGAGGACTGAAGCCTGAAAACTCTGGGATGAAGGTAAATGCAGGTCGCTGGAAGAATCCTGGCCCAAGGTTCACTGGGTTGAAAAACCTTCAGTTGGAAAAAAAAATATATGATACATCATTATTACAAACAATCAAGAGAAGTCTGCCTTCCAGGCTATTCTTGTCCATGAATCATTCATATTTATTTTCCTTAACTTGTAAAAAAAACACTTGATAACTTGAACCTCACTAAGTCTAAAACCTCCCAATGCTCAATTTTGAAGACCAAGCCTTAATTTTCTTGAGAACAATGCATATGAATCATAACTTGAAGGATTTCCCCTTGAAAAACCCATAACCGAAACCTTTTCGCCCTTTGGTGTTTCATTCTGGGTACTCAGGAAAAAAGAAAAGCAATAAAAAGGGGACCATGCCCTCCAAAAGGAAGTGAGTGAATCATTTCCAGTAATTCTTTCTGTTAGTCTCCACAAAAATGCTAGTTTCCCTAACTGAAAACACTCCATAAATTGATATTTTGGTGGGTCCTTTATTATATATTTCAGTGAGACTTAAAGAGGTTCAAACTGTATAACAAAAATGTCATCAACATGAAGCACTACTTAGAAAACCTTGTAAATTTTCTTTCATTAAAGAAAATGCAACATCTTGAATCCTTGATCTCATGTACCTTGAAAATTTATTTTTGCCTTCCATTAAACTTTCAAATGAGGAATGTATTGGCTCACCTGTCGCCTTGTGGTGACTGTGGTTGTTGAATTGCTTCCTGTGGTCTTTGAGGCTGTCTTTCAAAACCTCTTGGTGGAGGAGTAGGTTCATTTTGTTGTACTTGTGCTGGTGGTTCTTGAGCAGGTCCAGAAGGGACAACTACCATCGTTTTTATAAGTTCCAATAAACTAGTTACATAAGGACCAACCTACTTTCTTAAAGACCGTATAACTTTAGAACAACCTTGTTTCTGTAACCGTCCGTCAAGTAATTACAGAAATTGAAATACAGGCCAGTGATGGTCTTCCTTTACACCAAACATCAGTGGATAAGAAAAAAATTTGTTGGAGAGAACCAGCATAACATGGGAATAGAAGCCCATATGAGACCAAATGAAAATTTGTTATGCAGAGAAATTCGTTGTAGACAAAATTGTTGTATAGAGAGAGAGAAAAAGAGAGAGAGCAACATACTAGTCTGTTGTGTGAAAAGTATGTTATGCAAACTCCATCATTAGAAAACTAAAACTTCTACTTTTTACCATTAATTTTAAACCAACAGAAGTCTTATGTGAATTTAGTCTGTTACACAGGAGGGAAAACGTCCTCATTCCAGAGGTGGTTCTCTTGTACAAAAATCTGTTGTATGGGATATGTCTGTTGTGCATGGTAGTTGTGTAGTTGTGCACTGTAGTTGTGAGAAATAATTCATTCAAACAAGATTTGCTGCAGCATCAATCACCTTATTTATTTACTCATAAAGAAATAAACAATGAACTCCGTAGTCATAACTGATTTATAACAACCTGAGGGAGATGTTACTAGAACAGACGTTGGTAAAAAAAGACACGTAATTATGAAATAATAAAAAACCAGACTATACCGAATCTCCTCTTGCTATATATGGGTTCTCTTCAATGAAATTATCTGTACAACAAATCTTTTTCTGGTCCCTTGCACTTTGCTGCAGAGAGAGAGTCCACCTCCAAAAAAATATAGGGATTTTGTTAGAAAAAGAATTGATGGTTTCAATTTCAAAAATTTTGTGTGGAATAAATATAATGGCTCACAGAAGGATTTTGCTCAGGTTGACCAAAAGGTGGCCTTTGCTGGAAGTTGTTTGGAGGCTGTTGCTGAAAGTTGTTTGGAGGCTGCTGTTGCTGGAAGTTGTTTGGAGGCTGTTGCTGGAAAAGGATTCCTGGATTTTGGGGCTGAAACTGTTGAGGTGGTGGAGAAAGAGGGCGAGGTGGCAAGAAGGTTCCTTGCTGGAACCCAGGGGGTGCAAACCCTGGTGCTGGCTGGAATCCAAATGGTGAACTGCTCTGAATTGCAGCAGGCGGTGGCTGCTGCACAGGAAAGGCAATGAATGGTGGTGGGGTGGGCGGATTGACTGCTGCTGGTCTTGGCCTATTGCTGGCCAATTCCTCACTATTGAAGTCCAACTCAAATAATGGCTGACTGCCGGATTCATTGCTCGCTTTGAACAATGTTGGAGGTGCCTATATATAAAGGGATTTTTGAATTGAGAAGTTGAAAGAAAGGGCAAAAGCATGACCCAATCTGAGAAGATGAAGTAGATTTTGAGCATCAAACATCACAAAGTACCATTTAGTGGGTCCTTATATACCTTGAATGATGGCGCATTTCAAAAATGTTGCAGACACATTTTATTGAGAAAAAGTGACAAACATACTCAATTTGGTCCACATAAACTTTAAAAATTCCTGCATTTCAGCGGGTTGTAAATTAAAATCTTTGAAAATTTCATTACTTGAGGGTTTAAAGAATCTTGGCAGCATCACGTTAACTTTGAAAAAAAAATTTAATCTTGGAAAATATGTTGATGCCAGAAATTTTCCATTTCTTGGATTTGCGCACCGTTTCTCAGCAAAAATTCATGAAGTTTAGGATCCTAACCTGATGAATCATACCCATGAGAGGTGTCTATGTTTTTGTCCAGAACACAATATATTTTTTTAAACAAAGTCTCAAGTAATTGTATGCCCTGCGGAACAACAATTCTTTACAACAAAACCCATCCAGGAAGAAATCAACTTTCTTTTACAATAGCTGTACAGTAAATGGATTCATTGTTACATAATCATGTACCGTGTTCACCATGATTAACGACTTTATCAAAGCACCTTTGTGCATGCATGAATCATAGCTAGTATCTTCATTGATGAAAATAAAATTTGACAGCTTCACCAATGTGTTATGCAACCCTGTGTAGTAATGGACTGTACATACAAAATACAGCAACTTTGAAAACGTAATAAAAAGACTGCTTAATCTGCACAATAAAACTGGCATTTCATATACAGTTGGGTGGGGAGGGGGTTTGGATGTGGGAGTCTTGATTGTGCCTTGTGAACGCTGAAAAGCGGCAAATAAAGTTTTCTGTTCATTCATTCATTCATATACAGACATGCTCCTTGTTCTGCCTTATTGCTTATTCTGAAAATGAAGTCTTCAAGGTGCATAACTATGATGTATGAGAACTTTCAATTTTCACCGCTGATTCAAAGTATAAATGGGTAAAACTGACCTGAATTCCATCTCCCTTGGGCACAAATCCCAGCCTTGTGTCAGCACCATACTCCACAACATTCAGCTTTCCATTGCTGTCATAGTAGCCATATTTCCCAATCACATCCCCATTGGGTAACCTGGTCTCCAGCTTGAATCCATCCATGGATTCATAGCCATAAGTGTAAGATCCATCTGAATTCAGCTTATGGATTTGTTTGTTGATTGGTATGTGCTGAATAGGTTCTCTTGCTAAAGGGTCTCTAAATGCAGGGAAGTTTTGTCCAAAGAATTCATTTTCAGGCAGAGGTACAACAGGTGCCTGTGCATCAACAGGCTCTGGTTGAAGTGGTGGCCTAGAGACTACTGGGGGTGGTCTCTCAGGTGCTTGTTGAGGAGGTCTTGCAATTTCTGGAATTGGCCTTGAAGGTCTAAATGTCACAGGAATTATTTCTTCCAACACCAGAGGCACTTTTGATGGTGTTTCCTCCTGTTTTGTCTCAATGTCCGCATTTTTTTCTTCAACAAGCTCTTTTTCCTGAAGAATTTGGAACAGGGAAGAAATGAGTCTTATAATAAACTTTAAATGATTTGAAGCTGATGTAAAATTTTAAATATTAGATCATGCTTCTGAAGAGGAACATTCACATTTCGATTTGCACAATAAATATGGATTTCCTGCAAGCGTTCAAATGAATACCAAATCCCAAAATGCTTGAATATGTGTACTTCACTATCAAACAATTACAAGATTTTGAGCTATCAACTTTCTAAAATTAAAAAATTGTTTGCATTAGGAGAAGTGATGTATATAACAATATTTTCTTTTGTGATAAATCATTTGCCACATCTTCCAAGAACAATTTCAATCATTTGAATACAGGAATTGCTCTGGAAATATTCATTGAGAAAAAAACTTAAGAGAAACAAAAATTTCCAACCCAAAGATCTAAGTAAGTAAAGTTCTTTGGCATTTCTCTTATCATTTTACCATCCATTTAGCTAATTGAAAAAATTACATCCAGCATATAGAGGGACTTCCTTCTCCATTTCTGATTTGAATTGTATTTTTGTAATGAATACTGTATCAACATTTCAATGTACTGTACACGTGTACAGTAATCAATGCTCCAAATGTCCTTTATTGAGTTGAAAGATATTAATTGAATCAGTTTTAATTGACAGACAAATTTTAAGTTTTTTTCATGGAATTCTGATGAATATTTCTTTCATAAAACACCAATTAAAATTTGTATAATTTAAGTCTACAGGAAAATAAGACTTGAGTTAGGGATATTTTGACTTTGGGACAATATTATGCATAAATTACTGTACATCCACATCTTGGGGTGTCACTGTATTTGTATTTCTTGAAGAAATTTTGCTATTTACTATTCATTCAAACTGAGCTATTTATTCAAAAATCAAAAGTGCTAAAAAATTCATTGTGAAATTACTCTCATTCAAAAAAAAAAAAAAAAAACTGGGTGATCTTGTTTTTTTTGGTTGATCTTTTTCCATCATGTGTGCTCAGAATTGCAAGACTGGTTCTTCTTCTTTGCTTCTTGAGCTACTTCTGATGCCAAAAGATCAGTCTCTGTGTGGGTTTCTTCTGATTAAATTTATTTTCTGTGATTTCAATATTTGGAGGACTTTTCTTCACTTCTGTATTTGGCTACAGGAGAATGAATTGCAAATATTCCCATTGAAGTCTATGGGAAAATGAGGTCCAACATGCGGATGTTCCAACTCAGGGACAAGGACCAAGAATAGTCCACATCTAGGGGGTCCCACTTATATTTTCATAATGCATGTACAAAAAAGAAGATGTCGCACCTGGTCTTCCTGCTGACTAGCACCTGCTTCAGGGTCAACTGCGTTGATTTTGCTCAGGTCAATAGCCCGGCCAGCGTCAATCAGGGCTTGACGTTGCTGACCCGCAGACTTTTCCGCTGCTTTGTTGAACTTTTCTCTGGCCAACAAGAGTCTTTCCCGGATTTTCTTGACACTCTGGTTGACATTCGGGTCACCTTCGGACTGCTGGTCAGAGGTGGTTATTGATGGCTCCTCGGTGGTCACTCCGGATTCAGCTGCAGCCACCAAGGGAGACACTCTGACAGCCCTGAGGCGCTTGGTTTTCAGGATTCTCGTTGGCGCTGGTTTTTCTGTAGCTTGATTAGCTGCTTCCTGCAATTTTTGGCGATTCTCGGCTGAGAATCGAGATCCCAGCACGTTTGCTTGTGTTGGCGGAGGCACGATAATGAGCAGCATTATTGATGACGCCAACAGCAGCTGACAAAATTCAAAGAACGTCTATTCAAATATAAATAACACCGCGAATTTACTCAAAATGAATTTCGAAGGGATCAATATACAAATTGAGTATAATTTTTTTCTGAATTGTACCTGACTATGTCTAATGATGGTGCCCTCAAAAAATGTTCAAAAGGTCTTAATTAACCCTTGGACAGCAGAGGGTTCTTTTTCATTGCATGGCAGAGTTGGGATTTTTTGGAGGGCAGTGCTTTTCAGTTTGACCCAAGGTCACGGAAATTTGCCCGTGTTGAGAAGGCCTAAGTTGAGAAAAATTTAGGAACTGAATTTTCTATTGTTTTCATGATTCTTCCATGCACATCCTATGCCAAAAGAATGCAGAAAAAACAACAACCAGTGAGGAATTTTTTTTCTCATTTTTTCATTCAAAATTTCCTGCAGGATTAGAAAGAAAATATTGGACATTTTCCAGACTTCTAGGCCTTGGCACAAAAGTGGGATTTTTAAAATTTCCATTTCTCAGTGGCACAACATTTTGCAAAAATATCCCAACTTTGCCTCATTTGAGAGCTTCTTTGGTTGATAAAATAAAAAAATAAATCATGATTCAAAGATTTTTGAGCTGCATTTATTTATTGGAATCTGAATACTGTAGTATAATTTATTCGCAAATAATTTGAATACTGTCAAACCTCTTCATGTCACACTTCAAGGAATAAAAAAATTGAGTTAGGAAGGTTTTGAATTAGGGAGACAAACATTTTTGTTCAGAGATACAGCATGAAGAATGATTAGAGTCAATTGTAATTTTGCAATATTATGGATCTTGAATGGCTTCTTGAATGAGTTAACAGAATGCTGAATGTGGAGGCAAGGGTTTGTTTCTCCAACTAATTTTTCACTTTTTTTCAAGCCACATCAAATTACCTTTTTATTCCTTTTCTCTTTCTAGTGTTTTCAAAATATAATAATGGAAAGACCCACAGTAAAGTTGAGTTATGAAGGTTTTCAGGGGGAAATCCTTGAAGTTAGTGAGGTTTTGAACGCATTATATTGTTTCTCAGGGAAATCAGAGAGGGACTTGAATACAATTTGACATAGAGAGGTAAAGTATTTGACTTGTGGAGGTTTTGGTTATCCAGTTTCAGCTGTATTAGAGTTGCAGGAATAATAAACAGAGGCATTTTGAAATTATTCAGGGAAACACCATGTGGTATAAATACAAACAGCTGCAGAGAGAAACCAACAATTTTGAATAGGGATCATTTCTATACAAAATACTGAGTGGAAGTATTTGAAACTAAAAACAGCATGGACTACCTGAAATTGAAATTGAGGTTGCAAGGAAACGCAGCACATTATTTTTTATTCGAAGCCAGCCTTGATATAAATGAAAAAGAGGGAATATATTTAATAATAATATATTTAGATATTTAATATATTAGGAGGGAATATATTTAAGCAAGCTTTGATATAAATGACAATGAGGGAATATATTTAATATTATCATTTATGTAATGTATACTTCGCTTATTCTTTGACTAAAGTACGAAGAAACTTGCCACTGGAAATTTCGAAAAATTATCATTTTTCTGATGAAATTGGGTTAGTCCAAGAGCTGAGAGCCGATGTAACAAGAAAGTTAGGCTTCGTTCTTGTAAAACAGTCGTCTAAGAGTCTAAGAGTCTAAGAGTCTCAGACTGCTTTCCTCCATGGGAAGCATGAAAATCCGTCTTTTCTCAATTGAATCTTTCGCAGTTCATGGGTTTCAATTTCGCCTTCGCATTATTCATTAATTTTTTTCCGCCAGCAGACTGTAAGAACGAGTTCCGAGAAATCAGGAACTGTTGCACAAAAAGCATCTTCTCCTGGCGAAAAAAATCCCACTTATGGAAAAAACTTTTTGTTCTGTTAAATGCAGGGGTGTTAATTGCAAATAAAACGTCCATTCTGCAATAAGGCAACCGTACTTCACATTTTTCACCACAACAGCACACAAAATTGCAGGGTCTCTAAAAATCTGTGTCCACAATAGAGCCCACAACTGCTACCAAACATCCAAAAGAATGCTGCAAAAACTTTTGCAATAGCATTTTCAGAAAGAAAACTTGAGCAAAGTGACTTACAATTGCAATTAAAAAGTCAATTCATGCAAAGGCATTCACAATTTCAAAATGAAATGCATGTAAATAAAATGAAATCCATTAGAACTGTGCCATTAGAAATTGCTGTGGACATTGAACCCATAAATTGTGAATAAATTCAATCAAATAAAAAAGCAAGGAGCATTGGAAGTTTTAAAGAGGGTTTTCTCAATTTTTTTGGGATTTACTTAGGCTAAATATATTTTCTTCAATGCTGGTCAACATATTTTAATCGAATTTCTTCACACTTGTTCATACTCAGAAAATAAATTTCATGACAAAAAATTCCAAAACATATCAAACATGACATCAATTAAGGACAATAAAAATGATCCAGGTGATGTATGTTATTAATTTCTTGAACATTGAATATAATGCCAGGTATAGTTTTTTTCAATTCTTAGAAGGAAGAATTCAAAATATGACAAACAAGAGCATGAAACATCTTTCCAAAAAAATGTGTATGCCTCATCCATGTATAAAAACAGGAATAATTCCTTTTCCAAAATTTTTATGGTAATGCTCAGGGCTTCCAAAATGTTTAAGCTTTAAACATTTGCAAATAGTTTCCCCTTTATTCACTTGAATGCCTTTCTCAAAGAAAGATGGGTATTCTCTTTAATGCCTACATTTTTGCTGAACAGCCAAGGGAAGGGTAATTGTCTCTCAAACTTAGGGGTATGGGAGAACCCCCCCCCCCCCTTACCTGGCTTCTTGTCACCCTCACCCTACTGGAGTATCACATATCCTCCACCTCCAGCTGTTATTAGCAGATTGAAAAAAAGAGCTTCAAAAGAATTCTGGGGTGGAACTGTGGAAGAAGTTTTCAGACTTGGGAGATGAGCAAATTGAAAAAAAATCAACCTATTCCTGATCTTGGGGATGAAATTTCAGATATAGATTACAGACTTCATATCAATTGATAAATTACTTTCAATAAATTTATTATTTTGAAGAAACTTTCCTGAACACACACCACAAGTTGTATAAGGAACA
>CAJPEX010001064.1:0-17665 GCA_905338405.1 Notodromas monacha
CAATTGAATTGCAGGACAGTCAAATTTGTTGGGAGGTCAAATTGAAAATTGTAAACCTTGCAATTTGACCTACCAGTAAATTTGACTGTCCTGCAATTCAATTGTAAAATTGCTGGGAGGTCAAATTTGCTGGGAGGTCAAATTGCAAGGTTTACCACATGTATACACGATGATGGTGTGCATTCATTGAGAAAATCTTAAAAAATTATTTTGTCCCACGCACGCTGAAAAAAAATCCAAGTAAAACACAGAAAGGGAAGCAGTTTCTATCTGTTGATACTGGAATTTATCTAAATTCTCACGCTCTATTTCTAGGGAATTTCTAGACACACACACAAAAATCACAAAAGTTTTTAAATCTCCATCAGGCATACGAAGAATACGGCACCAGCAGCAGCAAAAATAACCCGAAAATTGCCAGGGGCTCAAAAGGAGGGTACAAATCTGACGAGTACCAGGAACAGGGCGATTCATACGACAACGACATCCCTGGCAAACCCGGGGTTGATTACCCGATCTTCCACGCCGTACCCGAAACCCGATTCGCTTGTGATGCCATGCCAACCCGACCCGGGATGTATGCTGATGTGGACACAGGATGCCAGGTTTGGAATTTGCTATACCATTTCAGTGGAAACCTCTGATGGAAGTCCTCATTTGAAAAAAAAGGGACCAGCAAAAAAGTCTGACTTTTATTTGGGAAGTTTTGAATCAAGGGGAAAAAAACTTTTTTTGTTGCTGTTGTGGGAAACGTAGAAGAATATTGCAGGAAATGGTAAATGGTGATATTATATGCCTTGAATTGAGAATCTTCAAGTTTACATTTTTTTTTTCAAAATCTCATGCTGCCCCTTGGCCTGTATTTTTTCTATAATTTTTTGTTTGTTTTCTTTTTGCTTTGGTTCAATGCAGGTATACAGAATTTGCGATGATGGAAGACATGGTAAATCCGGTGCAGGTTTCTTGTGCACCAATGGCACCATCTTCAACCAAGCCGTGTTCACTTGCGACTGGTGGTACAATGTTGACTGCAGCCAAGCACCTCAGCTCTACAAGTTAGAATTTATTCCCATTTTCATTTTTCACACAAACACACACACACACACATGCTAGATGAAGCACAGAAAAATTACTTAAAAAAATGTTCATAAGGTTCACAAAACTATCTACCACAGTGTTGCCAAACCTTCTTGTGCCCACAGAATGGCAAATTTCCATGAAATGTTTGCAGACTGGAAAATTTCCATGAAATGTTTGCAGACTGGAAAATTTCCAAAATATTTACTGCACAGCAGCATGAGAATTTTTGCAGACTCAAAAAAGTGTTGCTTGAAACACTTTATGGCATATATTTAAATATTTCTGCAATTTTGCAAAAAGTAAGTTGACAATCAATGAAGCAGCCCATAATGGAATGTCTTCCAAAAATTAGAAAAGGTGGGCTTGAAGAAAGGTTTTCAGAACAAAAACTTGAAATAATTTATTTCAGCTGGTGCAAATTTGTCTGATGTGTTATGAGGAAGAACGCCAACAATTATTTCCATCAAATAATTTAAACTGCCTTTGTCTTTCCAGAATTTTATTTTGAGAACCCTGATCTAATTGAGTACCATGCACCCTTGAGTAAGAAACGTTCCAGGGGGTTTCAGTCAAAAAATTGGATAAAATTGTGTGAATGAATGAACAGAACACTTTATTTGCCACTTTTCAGCATTCACAAGGTTCACTCAAGATTTCCACAACCAAACCCCCCTTCCCACCCAACCCAAATCCACTCAAAGACATTTTAATCACTTCAGAGCAGGAAAGCAAAAATTGCTAACAAAAATAAAAGAAAATACAATACAACATGAAATACATGTTGCTTACATGCTTCTCAGAGACTCTGACACTTTTATACACTGACATGTATACATACACCCATTCATTCCCTCACATTGGTAACAAAATATATGTAAAAATTAATTTAAAGCACAAGGTCTTCAGCTTGTTTCTGTATGATCTGACATGTATGCATTCACCCATTCATTCCCTGACATTGGTAACAAAATATATGTAAAAATTAATTTAAAGCACAAGGTCTTCAGCTTGTTTCTGTATGAGGTTTAGTTGAATGAACAAATTACAGAGAATCTTTGATGAGAAATCATATAAAGCCAACAGTTTATCTTGATCCTTTAAGATTTCAGAAAGGGTCTCTTCAAGTCGAACTTCAAGGAACTAGCAACAAATTCGAGCAAGGGAAAAGAGCAGGGAAGAAAAGAAGAATCGCAAAAAATTCTAATTGGTGATATCCTGGGACTAAATCACTTCTTAAATGAGTTGACGGGTTGCTGAACTTGAAGAGGCTAGGGTTCATTTGCCCAATTAGTTCCCTCACTTCCTTTCAAAACACATGAAATTACCGTTTTTCTTGCTTTTCTCTTCCTGGTGACGATAAAATAGTAGTCACAGGGCCTCGAGAAAATTTGAGTTATGGATGTTCGATGGGAAACCTCCACTGAGTCAGACAGGTTTTTAAATACATTCTTTCCAAGAGAACACAGACGGGGGACTTGAAATGAATTCGACACCCGGAGGCTCGAATCATCACAGTTCCACAGTAGTATTAGTTATTATTTTTTTTGTTCTTTTTCCCCTGGAGCTGTAAGCATTGACTAAAGAAAAAGAGTGAAATGCCTTGACGCATTCATTCCCACTTGCCGTACTGAGTGGGATAATGCTGTGGGAAGTTCAGTTACGGAAGAAAGTTCGCGGTTCGAAAGTTCAGACGCCAAAAAAAAAACCCCCCGGAAGTCGAGACACGCATGATGACGCATTCATTCCCACTTGCCGTACTGAGTGGGATAATGCTGTGGGAAGTTCAGTTACGGAAGAAAGTTCGCGGTTCGAAAGTTCAGACGCAAAAAAAAACCCCCCGGAAGTCGAGACACGCATGCTCCGAAGTTTGCACTCTTCACCCAACAGCTGTCGCTAGGAAATACAAGTGCGGATACTCTCTCTCTCTCATTCTCCGCAATCACTCAGAGACGACCACAAAATTCAAGAAATTCAATTAACGAAATGTGACATAATGTGCAAAAGAAGAATATATTATTCATACTAAATCAATTTAAACATAGTACAATGTAAAACAGGGCAGTTGGGCGTCAAATTATTTCTCGCGACTTTCTCTCTCAGAAAACTCAATAGTCAACAGTGGAATAATTTTAGACCTACATATTCAAAGTCCAATCTTTGTACCATATCTTATGGACAGTGAAACATTATCCATTCAATATTCCGAAATATTTTACAACGCAGAGTAAGGAGAAAAATCCATGTTCCTGCTGAAAATATCACAAACATCTTTCATTTTTCCAGGATGTGTTTCCGACGGGAATTTTTTCCCAGAGAGGTTTTTCGTACCACGGGATTTTTCCACGGAGCCGTTTATGGACATCTGAGGTCAACGGGGTCAAGGAAAGCTCTAAAGAATTCGCCCCTTCACCTGTCGTACGGATATGCAGTACATGCCTGCGATTCGCTGAAGTGCACTAATAAGCATTTTACTGAAAATGATGGGGTTTCAACTCCTTTGACAAGTCGGACCTCTCTCAGTTGAATTTGAAGGGGCCAACAAAACATTTCGGCTTAGGGAGGTTTCAAGTGAGGGAGGTTACGGAAACTAGGTGTGAAAATGCACATTTTAAAATAATTTAAGAGTAATTGGAAATTCAATTTTTGCTGAAACTGTGCATAGTGTGCCCCAAAGCATTTACTGGATTTTTCCCACTGCAAAAAAAGGCCAACTGTAGGAAACCGCAGGGCAAATGAATCTAAAGAACCTCAAGCAGGGATTTTATGGTCCAACTGAAGTTGCTCATTTTCCTTCCCAAAAGCTGAATTTTCTGTCCTCAAAAAAGTCTGCAAGAATTATGTCTTCCGGAAGTTCACAGTTAAAACACCTTTGATTTGAGCATGTTTAGGTTACCTAGTTTCAACAGGATTTTAAATAGAGTAGAAAAAATTGAGCTTGGGAGGTTTTTGACATTTCCAACTGTATCATGAACAATGGAACATTTTTGATCAGGTCTTCTGGGTGACCCATTATTTAGTTTTTTATACACTGTACATAAAATATCAAACCAACTAACCAAATGCTGGGTCTCCTTCAACTTCGCAATTTCTGAACTGCTGAAAATCCAAGACAGCATTGTTAGACTTGTGCTGAATTTATACCAATTTAAAGTCCATACAAACATATAATTATTTGAATTATGATCTTATAATGTGCAGTAAAAAGTTTGATTCCAGAATATCTGCAATTTTGCACCAAAACTAACAAAATTCAAGCATAGCATTTGGAATGGAAGCATCACTTGTTCACATAGCTGAAAGAATTAAATTTTCTTACAATTTAATGGACAAATTTGTTCAAAAATAAGCTTCAGAAAAGAACACGCCAAAAAGATTAGCATAATGAGTCATGAATACAAACAAACAACAGTTGAGTAGCAATTTTCACTCAACACGAAGTTGCACCTTTGAAGAGGCAATATTTGAAATTAAACTCATTCTCAAATTATTTTCCACAACAATTTAGCTTAAAATCTTGGTCATAATTATCAGCAATGCATTTTGAATTTTCTTATTTTTAAAGGAATTCTGTCTGATTACATGGAAGGGTTTGAGTTCAGCAAACATGCTTGAACAATGAAATCTGTTTTCCAACATTGGTTAAAACTTTGATTCTTTGGGACATTTGTGCTTTATGATTATTCTGAGTTTATGTGTGCTGTTATCTAATCTGTTTGGACCCTCTGTTCATGCAAAAATCATTGCTCATTCACAAATTGAAGTCCTGAGAAAATGTTCCAAAATATCACACTTTTATTCTGAACTGGAGACAGGCTGCTGACAATGCAGCTTATTGTTATGCTTCATTTGTAATTTTGTTGATCTCATCAATTTGTCTTTGTCTTGGAAATAATTATTTCAGAATGAAAAAGGGTCGTGCGTAAAGTGAAGGGTGTTGTGGTCGTTAATATGACTACAGCTCATTATATTATTAAACTCACATTTCAATTCACTCTTGGGGTGCGCAACTGTCCTGGGGTTGAAATAGGGGTACATGCTTCAAAAAGGTTGAAAAACCCTGGTCCAACATGTTGTCCAAAGACCAAGGTAAATAAAATATGAGTCTGGAATAACATATATCTTCAATATATATATTTTAATCACAAATATTCAGTTTTACAATCACACAAAATATAAAGATATGGAGATGCAAAGAGAGTCTTGCTAAATTGTTATGCAAGTCTCTCTGAGAAATAACCGCAAACAACTCTAGATTAATTCTGAGAAAATATACAGTAAAGAAGATATATATATATATATACCTTCTGACAACACACAGTATATGGGCAAGATATTTGCCTAGATTGAGGAACTGTGGGTTCCTTGAACACTAATGAATATATATACATCCGGGTATATACATGAATACGAAACACATTTAATAAATACACTTGTACCTTTGACAAGAGGGTTCTTCCTAAATTGGCAAGTTCTTCAGAAAGAGGAGGGTCACATGTCACTGTCAACAAATATCCGATTCTATTGAGGAAACAAACATAAATGGGCATCACGCATTAATGCAGGCTGACGCGAGGGAGGGGAACCAAAAACAAGAAGGAACAGCTGCAAGGAACCAAAAACCTTGTAGAAGAGATTTCAACCCAAATAAAGGAGAAGAAAAGAATAAAGAGGGAAATCAGTTTTTGGGTTACAAACAAGAGTGTGGGGCCTTAGTGAGTACCTTCTCATTCTCTATATCAAATGAAACTTCGCCTCACACTTCTATTAGATGACTATCCCAGGACATTTTTGGAAAAAGTTTATTTTCCCCGTTTTTAGTGCATGAAAGTATATTTTTATATGTTTTTTAAACATTATTTTTTATAATTGATTCTTCAAGACGGAATTAAAATAACATTTTGACTACTGGACAGGGCCCAAAAAAGCAGATCCATTATAACGAGATTCTATTCTACATTTCGTAATTTGAACTCAAATTGTTCATTCGATATTTTGAATATTGCCGTGAGAAGATTTGAATAAATTCTGTCCCCATCCGTCATCAGTTCTCAAGAAAATAAAGTTAGGTTCAAGTTTGATATGCTTATTACGCCTCTCCGGATCAGTAGCATGTCAGCATTCAGTGGGAAAAGCGTAGTGTTCGGAAAGTGCGAGAAGATTCTCTGGTTCTTGGCTGCGTTTCTAGTGACCTTCTGTGAGCATAGAAACATCGATATTTCAGCGAATTCAAATTAAAACAATTAATTTAAATGTAATATTCTCAACAGTGTTCCTGAAACTGTGGACAGTGGAACCGTTTGATGCGCCGAAATCAGCTTTGAAAAATAACCCGGAAGTAGAAAAACGTCTTCTCTGGGCTGAAAAAGAAATGTTCGTCAGGTACTTGGGAAATCGAACCAATTCAACTGAATCCAAGGTATGTCAGTGTTTCGAAACTGACTCGAACCAATTACAAGCATCTCGGGATCTCTTGTGTTTGGACCCTCGTGCTAATATTCCCGACGATTCTTCAGCCTTTCGGCAAAAAATACTTTCATTTACTCTATTTGGCGAGAAAAAACGCTACATCCAAGGAGCTGCGTTGAATGTTGCAAGAGTGCCACGTGTTTATCCCGGATGGAACATGCGGATTTATCATAACATTCCAGAAGGAACCCGTTTGTGCGAGTCCATTTGCAAATTGCGGAGCGAAAATGGGATTTTGCAAACGTGTCCAATTGATGAACGAGTTCTTGGGCCGCATCTCATGAGTAAGATCAAAATGATTCTTCTTCACGGACTTCTCAATACTTTTATTTTATTTCATTTTATGCTCGAGCATTTTTTTTTCGACCAAGAAATTCCTTCCAAATAAAAATAATGAACACCAGCTTCTTTCGACTATTTTTGGACCTCAATTGACACGTGAAAATAATAGATCAAGTTACTTTTTCAAACATGCTCGTTTTCCTCCACTTTATAATTTGGTTGAAGCAGTTTTTTTTGAATCTCGTTGAAATCACGCGTCATTCCAGTTCAATGCAAAACGAATTTCCAACATTTCTTAAAAAAGGCAAGTCCTCGAAAAAATATTATTTTGTTGCTGAATCAAATGATAATCTTGGGAAGAATACGTGTTGTTAAAGTCTTGCGAATAATCAATCGCAAACCGGAAGCATTCAATTAACCGCAAAAAAAACTGACAACGAATATTTTTTTATGATCGCTCCAGAAGTCAGAAGCCCTTCAAATTATTCCGGATTTCGACTCGTTCGCTCCTTTGTAATTAATGCGATGTTAAAGAAGCCAACCATTCTCCAAAAGGATTTCATCAGCATGCAATTAAAACATTTCGTACCGAACAGAAAAATAATGTATTCCGCGTGGAAGAAAATTTTCCTTGACGAAATGGTGGTGACTGAGCATTGAGAAAGCCATGCGTAATTCGTTGAAAAAAAACACGTTTAACCAATGTCAAAATTTATTCATTTCCATTTTTAGGAGCTCCAAAAACGCTCTGGAGATTTTTCCCAATAGCCGATTCCAGGGTCTCTGTCTTCGCATCAAGAGACACTGATGCATTCATCAGCGAAAGAGAAGCTGCCGCAGTTTCAGATTGGCTTTCTACCAACAAAACTTTGCACACTATGAATGACCACCGCGGACACGTTTGGCCCATCTTGGCTGGAATGTGGGGGGCCAAATTGAGCAACCCTAGAGCTAGAGCAGACCTATTGCAATTGATGCGAGAAATGCTAGACTATGGATCCTTGGGAATCAACTACTTCAAGGAGGCTGACCAGACTCTCCTCATGGCCACTGTATTCAACCATTTCAAAGGTTCGTGTCTAATTGAATTTCTGGGATTTGACCTCGTTTAAGGAGAGGTACCCCGAGATGCGGACGCAATTCTTACATGAACCTGGTCCCTAAGTCGAAATATCAGCATGTTGGACCTATTTTTTCCATGGGAAAGTGAGACCCCCACATGCGGACGCCTCGACCTACAATTCAACATAGGGACACTTACTTTCCCAGAAAAAATCAATAAATAAGGCACGACATGAGGACACTGACTCAACATAGGGACATTTTGTTATCCAAAAAACTATTTTTACAAAGGAGAAATCAACAATGATCAGTCATTCAAAACTCTTTCTAATAATTAAAGGAAAATGGGGATCGGAGATTTAAATCGTTTTCCGCGACTTTCGAGGGAAACACAAAAGTTACTCCGTGAGAGTATTTCAAAATGATATTTACTCATCTTCACACACAGTCGATACAATAATATTCTACAGAGCAAAAGCGGCGCAGAGTCAGCGTTTGGACAAGGTCTAGTGCAATCAACTTGAAGCAACATAAACAGCACCTGTATATATAGCCTTAGCCGGCCACGGCCACAGGGCGCGCATAGAGAGCCGATTTGGATCGGGGACGTCACGCTTTGTTTCTTTAAAGGAAGGAAGCGTGAGCGCGGTTGGGAAAGAATTCCGTCAACATCGGGATTGGGAAATATAATTGCTAGCACACCAGGCGCAGCCAAGCGTAGAAAAAATTATACAATGTAAGTCTACGGGAAAACAAGACTCAACTTGGGGACATTTCAACTTGGGGACACTCTTGATGCACCAATTACGTCCGCATCTCGGGGTCTCACTTGTATTTTTAATTGGTTCTCCTGTAGATGAATAGTTGAGAAAAATTCATCCGAAAAATTGAATAATCTGTCCTAAAGTTCAAGAAAAAAAAGAATGTACAGAAGAGAACCGATCTTTTGGCATTAGAAGGAGCTCAAAGAACAAGAACAAGTCCTGGTGTAATGATCACAAAAATGAAGAACAAAATTAGCCTGTTCTTTTATTATGAACTTGGGTAATTTCTAAATGAATTTATTTTCAGCATTTGTAAATATATAAATAGCTAAATTTCTTGACGAAATATTAAAATGTAAAAATTTTCTTAATTCTTCAAGAAATATCGAATGCAAGTCCAAGTGTCCATAAGTCGAATCGTCCATATTTCGGAGTCTCACTGCAAAATATTGGTACAGAATAAACCCCGTTAAAACGCCCCATAATCAACATGCACGTATTCATTATGAAAAAAATCGACTCTAATCAAAATAGCATTAGAGACCAAGTTTAAATGCCGTCCGCCAAATTTTTGGAAACTCAAATACTCTGCAGTCAATCAATTTTGCTTATAATAGTCCACCAAGCACCAACAAGATTCAAGTTCCTATGGGAGGTCTCAGAAAAGACAAAAGGTCTACATAAATAATGCTTCCAAGAAGACATACTGTATTCAGTTCATGAAATTTTTATTTCAGTCCGTCTTCACAGTTTCATCGGATAATCGTTTAATGGGTTTGTTCCAGGGTCTAAGGATTGGCTGAACCATGCTTCCCATCACTGCCATAAATTTGGCGTTCGTTCAAAACCTTTTCCTACAAGAAGAGAATCTCAGTTGCAAGATGGTGTTCTTTTTGTTGGTGGGCCTCAGTTTGCCACAAACCAGAGCAATCTTCTGATTGAATGCAAACCTGCATGTCGACCACAGGATCATCTCGACTGGAAATATTGCTGATGAAACAATTAAATCTTTCTCCTGACATTGCTGAGGGAGGAAGCTGGCTTGTGAAGAGGAAGTTGTGTCCGAATTTCATTTATTTATGCTCAATTTCTCAATAATCAAGTCATGGATAATTTTGTTGTAGAGTAGATGCATTGTTATTCATAATCACAAACAGGCTAATTGTGTGCTTCTTTTTTTCAGAGTTTATGGGTTTCATCTGGGCACAGTACAGTACTGTATAGGAAAACGTGTGCTCGTTCTTCGCTGTTTTTGTGCTCCTTCTCATGCCAACAGATCACATTATGCGTGGTTTTCTTCTGCATCACAATTCTTTTTTTTTTGCTTGAAGTTGAGAAAATCATTTTTTGTTCAATTTTCGGGGGACTTCATCCTACTTTCAACCAACAGGGGAACCAATTGAATATATTCCCATTGAAGTCTACGGGAAAACGTGATCCGACGAAGCGTCCAAGAACCAATATACGTCCGCATCTCGGGGCCCAACCGTGCATCCGTTTCGTTGCGGAAAAATTGCTCAAATGAAATAAACAGAAAACCTTTCCGAAGGTCACATTTTTTTCAGGAACCCACAGGTTTCCACTTGACTGCAGTTCAATTTTACTCCCGTGAAAACTAATCGCATTTTACGCATCACGTGGTTTCCCTTTTCTGAGCACTACGAGAGCATCCTGACCCTTGCCACCAACATGCTCGAGGGACTCCATTTTCTGTGATTCTGTCTTCTTTTTTTTTTTTTTTTACTTCATTCCTGTATCGCCGAATTCCTTCATCCACAACATCAGAAACAATAAAAAAAGGAGTACACGTGATTGGTGGCATAGTACCACTGAAATTCTAGCAAAACATTCGAAAAATGAAAGAATCATTCGAGCAACAACGACAACACAATATGCATCAACAATTGAACTTCTCACAATCCTATAAGAAGTTATGAAATACAGTCCCTGTTTTAACATTTGCACGTCTCCCATCCTGATTGTTATTTATCACATTAGTTACAAACCAATGCAAGAATAAAATATACAGAAATGAATTCTCCAGTTTTTTCCATAATCCGGGAGAAAGCTAATATTCCATGATAATCGAGGTTCCACCATACAAGGTGTTCAAAATCAAAGAGGCTACTATCATGAAAAATATTCGTTTAGACATCCACATTCCGCGGGAAAGCATTTGCCACGCGATTCCTAAAAACTTGACCATTAATATAAATATTTTAATCTCTCTTCCAACCAAAATTTCAAAACAAAAAAAATTCGCAGCGTAGCCTTTGCGGACGGTACGAATGAACAGAGAGAATACCTGAGACGAATTTTGACGGGGGAAAAAAACCAGTCCGTGCAATTATCTTCTTCTGATTCATTTGAAATTAACTGTTATACTCTACAGTATTATCAAAAATAATTATGAACAAAACCAAGATCTGACGAATCGAGGTAAACACGATAACAAGCAACGCAAAAATCCCGAACTAACGCTTTCCAGAACAATAAAAACGTCAGACAAAATGGTGATGTAAACCGTCAACTCGGCGTAAGATGATAATTTCAGATTTGGCGAACGAAACTGATGACAATACAATTTCGTCAGAACAAACCGTTTAGGATCTTACAAAAAAAGTCTCGTAATAAACAAATATAAATCAAAATAACACTATGATATTGAACAGAGACCCAGAAAAAAAAACAATTTCGTTGGAAAAAGTAATTCAATACAGTGAAATTTGTCGTAATGTGATCCTACTATACCAGTGAAAGATTAAATTCTACTTCGTAGAAGTTGTAAAAACAGCAGAAGTGATGTACAGTACAAAAATGACAGCACGTTCAGAAAGACAACGAAGACAATAATCTGCGGTACAGTATAGTGAAAAAAATCAAAATAAAACCGCAAGACTTGAACCATATCCACAAAATTTCAGATATTCCGGCATTCCGAGAAAAAATGCTGCATAGTCGAAAACGGTCAGATACACCGAATTCAAAAATTCTTCAGAAACAAAATTTCAAAAATTGAACCCGAGAAAATAAAGAATTCCCATCACTCTTGAAGGCTTATCAATTCCACATATCTTCGTGAAGAAAAACGAAAACCAGTCAGTAAGTTACAGAAGCAAGGACATTGATTTACCAACAAGATGAAAAGTAATTTGTTGTGCGAATCTTGTTTCAGAATCTAAATTTTTACCCATGAAAAATAAAATTCCATTTCCCTCGAAAAAAAAAAAATCTGTATTGTAACTCGCACAATCGTCCCTGGCGGACAGTCATGACAGGAAAAAAAAAATTTATCGGTTCCGAAAAAGAAATAGAGAGAGAAAACATGAGGTGGGCTAGCTCCGAAAGGTGAACATCGGACACGATTAAATTGCCAGCTAGGAAATTGCTCACCACGGCGCGGATCAGTGACCAGGGGAAAATTTTCCACCTCCGAAGGTCAAGGGTCATACACTTGGACCTCACAAAAAAAAAATTAACATCGAAACCACCCCCTCCCCTCCCCCAATGAGAGTTGCGAGCCCTGCGGCCAAAAGAGAAAATAAAAAAATGAAAAAGACCCGGCGGGTAAGGTCCTTCCCGGCCCAACTTCTCTCACGCGATCATCACAGTGCCATTCGCTAAGGTTCCAGGTAATCTCAGAACTCATTTGATCAGGAAGAACAGAAGTAGTGACATTAATAACATGACGTTGATAAGCCGTGATATGCGTCACATGCGTGTTTAGGTCGCGACGGATTTTTTGAAGTAATGCAAGGAGGAAAAATCGCGTGGACTGCCAATAATTCTGTTCTATTCATACAAACAAAACCTCCATAACGCATCAATAGAATTCGAAAATTTCGAAGATTAATTTGCAATGTACTGCATTATTCGGCGTAAAGGTCACACAGAGGGTGGAAAAACCTTGAGCTCGCAAATTTTAGGACATTTCAAAAACATTTTCTATGACTATGCAGTATTTTAAATTTAAATTTACTGTAATTCTTTTTACAAATTGTTTCGTGGTAAAAAAAAATGCTTCCATATTTCATGAGATGCCCCTTTGAATACGGCATCCAAAATATTGTCGCCTTTCCCAAGTTGAAAGAATGCTTGTATGTAACGTAATTCCCCTTGCAACTGAAGTTTAAATCAATCACAATAGAGTGAATATTTCGAACACACATTTATAATCCGTGGCAAAACGATGTCCGTGAGAGCAGACAAAAGTTACGCGTAACCAAGTTCACTCAAAACTAATCTTTCTATCTTTAATTATTTTCTTAATCCAAGTACTTGATTTATTAACGACTCGACTGCAATTAACTTGGAAGCTGTAAAAATGTTCGGACAAATTCATCGTCGACGCTATAATCTATTGTTATTTTTTTTACCGAAATTGTTCAATTTCCATTTCTAACAAGGACCTCTTCATGCGATGTGTAAACCACGAAAGCCAGAAACCTCGTCACAAAACGTCAACATTGCACCGGTTCGATTGATATCAACGAACCTCTCAATAGTTATGCGATAATCCTTTCTAGTAAATGTGATTTACTTCTTTCCCACGACATCCAATTGTAAAATCGAAAAAAATCATGGCGGAAAGCACACCTGCCAACACTGGACAGCTGCGCGCTTTTAATTGCAACCGTTGACAAAAAGGAGCCCAACGGTCACAGAAAAATAACGTACCTTAATTACACATGATACGAACAAAGCAAAGCATGAATTGTTGATAATGGAAATACTGTAATCAAATATTCCGCGATACAATTCGAAATCAACGCCGCAAGACTTTTCATTGAATTAATCAAGATTTTCTTTCTCGTTTTAAAACCCGTAATTCAATACAATAAAGCCTCGATTCTCAAGAGTTCCACGGGAAACTAAGCGACACTTTCGGTCCTAATTCGAGCCACTTTCGTTCCGTCAGTTCCACGAGATAGGATCAAATCATACACGAAGATTCATATAAAATGCAAGTTTGCTGAAGAATAAAAAAAAGCTCACCAAGGATAAAACTTTTTTCTGATTCATCACACGAAAAAAGAAATGAATGAATAAATAAATTCACGCAGGAAATTCATGAGGGCATTTTCCTCACGATTAACGGGACTTTCGGTAATATCACGCCAGGTCATCGTTGAATAATTTTCACTGCTACTACCTTTAAGCTAAAAAGAAAAAAAAGCGTTTTTCATGGCGACGGACTTTAGTTTTTAGGTCCAAAAGAAATTATCTCGAAAACGATCTGTCTTCCATATAAAAATATATTCGAACTGGAGGAAAAAAACTGCACGATATTAACGGATCACTCTGATGCCGAAGTGAAAAAAAAGATCAGTGCACTATCGGCTTTCCACAAACCAAAAATTAAACTACAGTATTCTCTTCAATTTAAATTGTCGAAACTCGTGCACAAACAATTACCAGAATCGTCAGAAGTTGGATACTGTTTTAGTACATGTCGAAAGGGAGAAAGTCGCAGATCACTGATATCATCGTCAACGTAAGAAAAGAACACGTCAAGGTTGAGAAATAACCAAGCAGTAAAGTACACAAATGACAAGAAAAAACTGCATTGAATCACCAGCACGATACCAGCAGAACAACAAAAGGGACTGTTCAGTACTAACATGAGTCCTTTCAGGGCGTGGAAAACGCACATGACAGAAGCGTTCACGAATGATTAAATTTCCACAAGCTGAGCCTAATTCTCACCGACATCAACAACCACTTCTTTTCAATCCTCGGAAAATATCCTGAGAGTACACACAAATACTCGCGATGAACATCACACAAAATGATTTACTCACAGGTTGGAATGAGCGTCAGGAGCGACGATTTTCATCGGAAGCTCCATGATGAAGGCACGGCAGACGAAGTAGGACACGATTCACAGGATCGTCGACAGGACTGGAATTTCATCCGATACCGACACTTCCTGTCGCCATGATCTGTCCGCACGAACTTTTTTCCACAGGCACACAAAACGGTAACTATGTCACTCCGCCGGAAATCCTGGTTTCATCAAATGTTACAATCATTAAACTGAAACACCGGCGAAAACCGTGACAAACGGAAAAAATATGCGAAAAAGCAACTACGGAACGAACTCGGCACACACGAAGAAAATCAAAAATTGAGTTCGGAAGGCTGGAACGCTCTAACCAAAGTCTTCACACCCAATCATTACGTTATTTCAGGCTCACTAAAACGCTCGCATTGACCAAAAATTCGGGAGGTTTCCTCTACAGTATTCGAATGTGACACCGGCACGAAAATCAAGAAAATTAACAGCGATTCTCAAAAATATTCAAGGCAAATTTTTACAGGCGTCGTAGCTTTGCGGCTCCTGAAGCAAGAAAATTAACTTCGCAAAATGACATCTTCCAGGCGAATCTCAGACGTTCAATGATTAAGAAAAATAATATGCGAAAAAGCAACCAACAAACAATTTAAGCGAAAACGAGGAAAATCAAAAATTAAGATCGAAATGTTTGAACACTTCAGAAAATAACGAAAGTCTTCACGATCAAGGTATCTTCTCAATCATTACGGTAATTCCGGTTCACTCGATCGCCCGTGTTCAAAAATAATTTGGTAAATTTCCTCTAATTGAATATGAAACCGGCACCAACATATAGAATTAAGAACAATCACCGCAAATATTTGATGCCAATTTCCATAGGCGTCTTACTTTTACTGCAACTCAAACTAAGAAAAAGGTAGTCCGCAAAATGACACCTTGCACGAGAATCTCAGACGACCCATGATTATAAGGGAGTCAAAATTGGGTGTAACTCACAAATGTTCATACAAATCGAGAATGCTAAGCAAAAGAGTTCCTAGGCTTTCCTAATTTTTGTAACGGGAATAGAGTACAGAAATCATTTTCTCAAATAAAGAATACTGAAGTTCTCCATCCCGTATCTCAATACGACGCGTGCATGCGCTTCCTTTTCGGCACAAAAGCAGAAAAGCGCATTGCATAAAAGCTCGCAGCAAACGTGGAAAGTCTAAATGACGAAATGTAAGCAAAGTGCAAACACTCATACACACACTGCAACCACGAGCAGTTATTCTCTCCTTCGCACAAGACAAATGTCTCACACTTCAACTTTCGGGTCTATTGAGTTACAGCCATGCCAGCAACTGCTGGCAAACCCACTGTGCGCGTCCATGCGCGCGGCCATCATTTTAGCCCTGCTGCCCTCCATCTGTACTTTGCTTTCTTACAGGTTGGGAACCAACAAGGACAATAACCCTAGCAAAGACAAAAGAGTGACTTCAAATGCTACCTCACCAGGAACCAGGGACAAGCGCAAGGTCCCTGCGCTGTGTGTCCTTTCATTGTGTGTCTTTGCGTGTGGGAAGAAATTAAAAACGTGGTGTTTTAAATTGAATGTTTTATTTTTAAATCCAACAAGCTGGGGGTACACTGTGGAGTCCATTTTTATTGATTTGATAAAAAATTGCTTCACAACAAGCACAGGTCATTTTATTATTTGTTGTTGAAAAACTTCATGTATTCCACTTGAATGATAAATACATGACATGGCCAGTAAAAATACTGTATATGAATCCTACACACGCAACTCATTAATAAAACATGACATGATGCGGCCAGTAAAAATACTGTACATGAGTCCTACACACAACTCAACTCATTAATAAAACATGACATGACGCGGCCAGTAAAAATACTGTACATGAGTCCTACACACAACGCAACTCAGTAATAAAACATGACGCGTCATGTTTTATTACTGAGTTGCGTTGTGTGTAGGACTCATGTACAGTATTTTTACTGGCCGCGTCATGTCATGTTTTATTAATGAGTTGAGTTGTGTGTAGGACTCATGTACAGTATTTTTACTGGCCGCATCATGTCATGTTTTATTAATGAGTTGCGTGTGTAGGATTCATATACAGTATTTTTACTGGCCATGTCATGTATTTATCATTCAAGTGGAATACNGTAAAAATACTGTACATGAGTCCTACACACAACGCAACTCAGTAATAAAACATGACGCGTCATGTTTTATTACTGAGTTGCGTTGTGTGTAGGACTCATGTACAGTATTTTTATATACTGCGTCATGTATTTATCATTAAAGTGGAATACATGAAGTTTTTCAACCTGTGCTTGTTGTAATTGTTTGGACTTCTATTCAATTGAAGCAAATTTTTTAAAATCAATAAAAATGGACTCCACAGTGTACCCCCAGCTTGTTGGATTTAAAAATAAAATTTTCAATTTAAAACACCATTGTTTTTAATTTCTTCCCACATGCAAAGACACAAAGACACACAATAAAGAAAGGACACTTTGAGAGGTACGGTGATTTGATGCGGATGCAATGCTGCTTGGTTTGTGTGGTACTGTGAGGTAGCCTTTGAAGTCACTCTTTGCCAGGGTTGCTGGAGGCTTTGGTTCCAAAGCTGTAGGAAAGCAAAGTACAGATAGAGGGCAGCAGGGGTAAAATAATGGCCATGCGCATGGATGGGCACAGTGTGTATCCCCAGCAGTTTTTGGCATTGCTGAAACTCAATAGACCCCAACTTTCATGAGAATCTATGTTAGTCTCCATCACAGAAGTGTCAGACGGTGACCAGACGTTATGGTACACTTTCAAACTCAACACAACTCACTTCCAGGCTGCCCCTCCAGAGGGCTGTTCCCTACCACTCCATCCCTCAACGCCAAAAATGAGTGACTTCATGAACTGCGCATGCTTGCAGATATGAATTACATGTTGAAGAATGGTGTAGGAGTAAGAAGATAACATAATATTCAATACAGTACTTTCCTGTTATCTCTGTACCTCATTCTTAGACCACACTACCATCTGGACAAATCTTTAGGACAAGTTCATAATCACAACAACCTACCAGAAACTGTGAATTTTATTTTTCTGCATTCTGCTGAAACTGATTTTGGGAGGTGGTCAGGTAAAGTTAGGTTAGGTCAGGTTATGTTAGTTACAAATATCTTTTGATTAACATAACCTGACCTAACC
>CAJPEX010001064.1:18871-68820 GCA_905338405.1 Notodromas monacha
GTCCAAAGTTCTACTGTACTTTTGCATTAATTATTAACTAACATAACCTGACCTTATAATTGGGGTAAAGAGGATTCATTTTTGAGAGCCACACATGGATGCTGCTGATAACATTCTGTGTGTTGTTCTTAGCAACATCTATGAGAGCATTGGTTTGGGCATGGCTCCCCCCAAGTGGGATAGCTCCAAGGCCTCTCCTGAAAATAGATTTCCGCAGAATTCATCATTATTTTTGCCAAAGTAAATGCTGCTTCAAGAATCACTGTGGAATCAACTTTCCTCTGAATTCTGTGGAAGATACCACTGCATAAGTGATCACTGCAGAAGAGCCTCTGCTGAATCGCACTCCGCGGATGTGGACTAATCCTCCTGCAGGGGGAGTACGCTGTACCTGGGGAGTACGCCCTGCCTGCTACACCGGCGAGAAGTCCACTCACGGGATCTGACATCCTCACCGACAATCTATTGATGTTCTTAGCGACATCTATGTGGAAGGAGTTTGGCGCGTGACTCTCGAACTGGGATAGCTCCGGTTTATTTTTCCCAGGTCACTTTGGGTAATTTTGTGCAGCCCTGCTCCATGAGGCGATGTTTCGCCGGCGGAGCCTTTGAGGTCGTCACCCCGATCGTGTGGGAGAATTCTCGGAGTTTCGTAACCCTCACTGTGTGACGTCCTATACATAGTTAATTTACTTCACTTTCTTATTGTGTGATATTTGCGGGATGCCTTGGAGAGCATCAGAAGCCCAAATGTTCAAGGTGAGTTGGTTTCTATGCTTATTACTACCTCTTGAAATGATGATACTGTACATGCACCACCGTATGAAATTCATGATTATAGCATGTTTTCTGACTTGTGCTGGGATACCGCTTTGCCCGAATAAGGAACTGCAAATTCTCATACGTTCGTCTCTGAATTGACTTATTTCAGGGTGAGACCTTGACCGATGGAGGTTGAGGGGAGCTGTTTTTTATTCTTCGGCAAATGGATCGACTCACAATTCCACTTGCGCAGGTATGCATTGCTCAGTTTCAGATATTGACCTAAATACGGTCCGGTAACTTCGGACGTTAACGTGACGATGTCTTGCATGCACCACCTTATGATTAAAATGATTTATGCATGAGTTCTGATCAAATAATCTGGTTCTTTGCTTTTTGTACCCTAGGATGCTTGTGGTAACATTTTGTCTTTTCTGCTTTTTCAGGCCATTTTTAAAGTGAATGTGTTGGGCACCATCGTGCAGTCGCCCGGAACGAAACCATGGTGTGAATTCCCTTCATCGGGAGGTTGATATCCGCCGAAAGGAATAACGGAAAGAAAGTGAGCAGGATTTTCTTATAGCTTGGTAGTCTTCTTCCTGATAACATTTTCATGCACCACTATGATATAGTAAAGGTAATGATGTCCCTGACTATATCAAGGATTCAAGCATGTAATCTGATTATTTTCTACGCGATCTGATGGAAAACTCTCGTCGAGTGTTGGGAATTGATGGTTCTTGTTTTGATTCGAGGAAAGACGAGCGATTTCATGAATCCGTGATCCATGATCACGAATTTGCGGAGGAATGACGGGAATGTTCCCAAAATTGTATGGCTTTTTTGTTCCGCGCCACTTCCAGTACCGACGTCGTTCAATTCTTGCCGTCGAAATCGCAGGTTTGCATTCTATTCGCGTTTTTTCGCCGAGTAATTCATGCCAGACAAAATAAATTCAGGCGTACGGTGCTCACGGAACATTGACCATTCCATTCGTGTTGAAGTGTTCTGGTTCTTCGGGGTTGACCAACTGCTGTAGCTCAATCGGAACTGCAGTATTTAGTCTTCGTGAGATATATTCCGGGATTCCGAGTGTTGGTATTGTACACGTAATTCGTCCGGCCAATTCGTGCGATTTCGAATACAAATATTCTTGCAAGAAAGAGCATGTCTTGCTCAATCACTCATGATCATACTATTTTCAGTTGCGTTTGGAATTGGCGGTATAGTGACGCGAACTAGGGTCGTGCTGAAGATACCAAATGAATCATCATAGCCGTCCCGTTTGTGGAGCGCGATGGATTCTTCACGTGTATTGCTTTCACATTTTGTATTGGAACGATAGTGACCCGAATGAAGCAGACGTGTACGTTTTTCATTCATTCGAGTTATCTACATCGTATTAAGTTAAAGGTTGAAATTTTTGCGTTCGTCGTGCGTCGTTGAATTATCATATTCAGATAAAAAAGTCATATGGTGTACGATCCTTTCATGAATATTCAGTGTATTGTTCCAGTCTTTCGCGCTTGGATCCATTGTCAAAATGCGTCCATCGACTGCGGCATGATTATTTTTCCATATGAGTAAATTAAGAATAATCCAGCCACTCGATGCGAGTTATGAGACAGATATAATAAGGTTTCAGGAGGAATGCTTCGTGTTCTTATTTTCAACAAAGGATATTTGTGTAATACATAGAACATTTTTGAAGCTGATTTGAAACACATTAAGTGGATTGTTCAGTCGAATAGCGTGACGACTTGAACCACGTTGCTTTGAAAAATGGTCAACACAGATCATGAAGTTGAACGTGTACAATGTGTGGGTTGATATTGCATCAGTTGACACAAGAATGCAGATCTCCGAATATCGGGATTGTATTCCGTATCCTCCTTGAGGTGAGGAGTGATGAGCATGATATTACTGCTGTTGAAAGGAAGGTATAGTAAGTGTTGCAGTCGGTTTTAGATTGTACACGTAAAAGGCAAGAGTATATTTCTCTGTTTTGCAGTTGGGTTGACAAAGGCACAGACGGTTTTTTGGACAAGACACAAGATACACAGGACAGCAAGGAGACGTGTTCGGTTTGAAGGTTTGGACAGAAGTGTGCGCATTCTGTTTTGGGTCATCCTTATGTGTCTGTGTTGATGACCTGGGTTCCATTAGGTTGTGTTGTCTTTTTTGGTGGTGGGGTCAGTTAGGTTCTGTTGCCCTTTCCGGAGGATGTTTTTCCCAGTTGGCATTAAGGTCGTGTCCTTGTAGATCTGCGGGAGAGATAGTGCAATGAAGTTGTGTGCAAGATTGATATCTCTCACTCTCCCCCCCCCCCTCAAGAAGAGACGCTTGTTGCCAATTGGGGCCGGGGGTCATTGCTGCGGGGTTGTTGGCCCCAGTTAGTAGGCATGGCCCCCGTGTGCGGTTGCGGGCAACCGTGCAATAAAGGTGCTTGCAAATGGCTGCCATTGTCACTTTGTCATCGCCGCTGCGCGTGTAGTGGTGCTCTGACTTGACGTTGGGTTGCAGTTGTGGCGCCGGTGGTCGTAGGTGCATCAGGTGCTTGTATCTGGGTTGGGGTGCCCTTGGTCTGTGCGACCATGGTTGGAGCTCTCATCCGGGAGGAGCGCAATCTGTGTGTCAAGGCCCACTGCGTATTGTCTGGGCATGTGTAGCCGGATGATCATGAAGGGTCCAAGTTGCCGTTTTTGGAAATGTTGGGATGCGGCATGGAGATCTGTGGAAGCCATACGTGGCCAAACCGCTACCATGTCTCTGGTTTGGGAGGTTGGGTGTTTGCTGCAATTGGCCGGTCAGAGAACCTGCGCCTGCTGATGTCGTAGATGTTGTTGGACTGCCTGGAGGTTGACCATGGCAGGCGTGTCCACGCCAATGTGTTTGTCTGTGTGTAGGCGTGGTGGTTCGCCCTGGGAAAGTCTGCTGGGCGTTGCACTGGTGGTCGTATGTGGCGTGAGATTGTATGCCGCCACCAATGTAGGTAAGTACTGATGCCAGTTTATTGTGTTGCCCTTGGCAAGATTGGCCTGGATTTGTCCTATGGTTTGAATTGCGCATTCACATGTGCCATTGCCCTTGGGGTGGTTTCCCTGGGCAATGTGCTGGTCACAGCCAGCCTGTGTTGCAAATTGACAGAAAGCCCGTGATTTAAACACTGCAGCCCTGTTGGAGTGTATTGTCCAGAATTTCCCCATGTCCTGAAAGATGGTGTGTATGGCCGTGCTGGTGTCCGCTTGCAGAACAGGGATGGCCTTCAGGAACTTTGAGAATTGGTCAATGGTGACAAACGCGTACTTGTGCCGCTCGGTGGAGCGCAAAAGCGGCCCGTAGAAGTCGATGCCCAGACGGTCAAATGGTTTGGCAGTGGGGAGTCCGTGCATCTTTTCCCTGGTGAATTTGGAGCTGTCATTGTAGGTAAAACACTCTGGGCAATCCACCAGTTGCCTCCAAATTGTATGGCGCATGTGCGGCCAAGTGAACTGTGCATGTATTGTTTGTAGGATCTTCTTCCAATTTGCAAGGCCCAACTCAATGTGTTATCATTTGATACTTATGCAAAATTGGCCAGGGTGTACGGTAGTGCATAGGTCTGCCGCAAGGATGGAGACTCTGCTGAGCGCGTCAGGTGCCTGGAGCAAGGCCCCTGGCTGGTTTTCCATCTTGCCCTGATGCTGGCCAAGTTTCATCTGTAGGCGTATTAGGTGCAAGGATTTGAGCTTGCCAAGCAGAGGCTGGTGATTGGTGATCATGCGGAATGCGCGGTGCTCCAAGTAGTGCCTGAATTTTTTTGTCATGGCCCAGACCATGGCCAGGAGTTTGTGCTCCGTGTTGGTGTACCGGGTCTCCGCATCAGTGAGCACGCGGCTGGCATACTGGATGACAGCGGGCCCGGTGTCAGGGTGGATCTGGACCAGTACCCTGGCTGGTGGCAGATACGTCCGTGTGGACTTTGATTGGCTGATTTTGTTGTATTGCTCCAGGTGCGCTGTGTGCGCAATGGCCTGTTTCAGGTTCAGGAAAGCTTGTTCAGCTAGGGTGTCCCAGCGCAGTGTGGTGCTCAATTTAGCCAGGATGGTGCTCCACAGCACTTTCTTGGCCGTCGCAAAGTTGAGTGGGATGTGGGCTTGTAAGTACGTGGCCAGCCCCAGAAAGCGTTGCATTTCTTTTGAGGTGCTTGGCCACGGGTACTGTCTGACGGCAGTAAGATTGTGGGGGGCCAGCCAGGCCCCCGTTTGGTTGATGACTAGGCCCAGAAATTTGATGTGCCGGGCCAGGAACGTGGACTTGTTGATGTCGATGGATGCCCCTGCTTCATCGAGCGCAGTGAGTATGTCCTGAAGGTTCTGGCACATGGATTTGAACGGTTCTCCTAAGACAATGATGTCGTCAAAGTACGCAAGACATTTTGTGAGGAGGTGAGGGCGCAGGATCAAATTGATGGCCCGTTGGAATAGGGCTGGCCTGTTTTGGAGGCTGAACGGAAGAACTGCATATTGCATCTGACCCTGGGGGGTGGAGAATGCAGTCTTGGGGTGGTCCTGCGGCACTATTGGGAGATGATGGAACGCGTTGTGGAGATTTACCGTACAGAAGTAGACGTTGTGGCATCCCAGCGCATTGACAAGGTCCTGGATAATCGGCATCAGGTAGTTGTTGAGAACAAGTAGCGTGTTTATCTTCCTGTAGTCCTCAACCAAGCGCCATCGTTTGATAGCGGGTGAGCAGGTGAGGTGGATTCTGTATTTATGACCACGTGTTGAAGTGATGATACTGTACATGCACCACCGTATGAAATTCTTGATTATAGCATGTTTTCTGACTTGTGCTTGGGAACAGTTTTGACAGAATTCGGATCCGCAAATTCTTATACGTCTCTGTGTTGGTAAATTCCAGGGGTCCTTTAGGACGATACCTCGACCGATAGATGTTATGAGGGGCGGGAGTGTCTTCGATTCTTCATCGAATCGATAGCCAAATCACTCACAGGCCATGTTCAACGACGGTGAATACTGGGAGCAACTGCCGACCTGAGTGAGAGAGTGTGACGAATTTCCATGTCGGAGGGTCTGATTTCTGCTGAGTGGAATGGGAAGAAAGTGGGAACGATAGTGACGTTTCCCGTGACATCGCTAGAGTTCAATAGCGCCGAAAGTGAGCACGATTTTCTGAATGCTTCGTAGTCTTCTTCCTGATGACATGTTCATGCACCACTATGATATCAATGATTCAAGCATGTATTCTGATGGGTTTTCTACGCGATTTAATGGAAACTTTCGTTGAGTTCTGTGGAATGAGGGTTTTTATTTTTGTTCTATTTGTAGCAAGACGACCAGGAGCCATCCTGATATTGGTGAACATCGGGATCCATGACGAATCTAGTGAGCGATGAGGAACATCCAAGAAATTATGTGATTAATCTGACATATTCCTCGGCTTTCAAGATGATTTGCGCGTATACACCGTGTAAGCCTTTTACAACTCTCACGTACTGTAATCTTCAACCGATGGGTTTTTTTTTACCGCATCAATTCATTATAGTTGAAGCCAACGCCGTCCTTACCCAACTGGTGTGTGTGGCTGTATTTCTGAGCGGATATATAGCGGGAGAAGTCCTTGGACGAGAAGCGCGAAAAAGAAATCCAGATGTGAGTGTACAGGAAATGTGTAACATCGTATGCGACTGATGGGCAAGTCATGTACTTAGTCCGATGCTCGGTCTGGACGTGAAAACCCTACGGTTTCGCATGCTGCTTATTGGGAAAATCGTATGATTCGGTCTTGCTTGAATAATTCCCTATTGTGTCCCATGTAGATGTCGTCAGAAGCACTGTGTGTGTCATTGGCGTCGTAGTTCTGTCACCATTGCGTTTCCGACGGCTAGAACGCGTGTATGGAGGACGTGACTTGTTCCGAGGTGAAAAAGTTCTGTATTTTCTGGCGGTGGTGAGGCTACTATGATTTCCGCTTCTCGTTTTGCAGAATTCAACGCGAATCGCGACATTCTTCATGGACGACTTTTGCTTGTTCAACTTGTTGGGACGCGACATTGACGAAGTTCATCCAAAATTACGGGCCGCTCGCTACAAGTGAAAAATGGCGATCTTCTGCATTTGTAACCCCGTCGAAACTGACACCTGTGGTAAGTTTTCTTGTCCGTACGAAAATGGAATGTGACCTTGTCGTTCGTCAATTGTGGACGGTCAAAAAGCCAGTCAACCCCAGGATTAAGCTCTTGAGGTCCTCAACAATGGTTATCAAGGGTCCCTCCCATCGAATGCGAGCCTAGGTTTATTCAAACTGCGTCAGGACAATTCGTCAGTTTTTGTGGTAGTCCATCACTTTTCTTGATGGATTGAATCAACTTTTTTCACAGTCCTGGAAGATTGGCTCGTGACTGCATCTGGAAAACAGCAAGCGTCCCGTTTGATGGGTTTTCTGTGTTCAAGTGGGGAGTGTGGATTCTTGATTCTGAGTTCTGGCAATTGTGTATATGAATAACGAAAAAGCTACTGCTTCACAAGCACGACTAGCCAAGAATTGCATTGCATTGAAATGATGCTACATCTTGTTGTCCTTATGGACTTTTAAAAAATGTATAGGGTAAAATATATTCTTTTCTTATATGCACAATACAATCTTTCCAATATTTTGTATAATATAAAATAATACTCAGACACACTGGAGAGACTTCCAAAATTTGTTAGTGGAAGTTTCTCAAGAAAACGCCAACTGCAGGTTCAGAGAATTCTGCTCTTGCTGGTGATCTGCCTAGAGTTTATATGGAAATTAAACTCTAGGCCATGGCATTGTGAGAATCAAATAAGGCTATATTTTATTGCCCCATTTGTCCTATTGTAATCCAAAAACATGCATGGATTTCATTGTAATTTGAACAAAGGAAAAATCATCTAATGGCCTTATTTTGAAATAAGGCCGTTCTGAAAAATGGGAGATGGGAGAAACTATTTTTGGATTTGAAAATAGTCCTTGCAGGAAGGACGAGAAATTCTTGGATAACAATCTACATTTTCTAATGTTGGAACAGATGGCCATAAGCAGCAGCAGCAGTGAAAAGGATTTTTGTGAATTTATGTATATTTTGTTTGACAGTTAACATTGGCCATCTTATTTCAAGGAATTGATTTTTCTCAGCCTTCTTATAAACCAGGAAGACAGATTTCCTGATTGCCAGATAGATTTGGTTGAAGATTTGTCTGATTTTGCTTGCCTACTACAAAACAAAGTTGACCCACCAAGCAGTCAAATGAACAGTTTTCTTTGTATATCTTTTCAATCTTTCCTCCAACAGAAAGTCTTGTTGGTCTGTTTCTTAAGCTCCTAGATATGGAAACTGGTATGAGTCCATGAACCCCCAGCGCCTCCACAAAAACGGGCAGCACCAAACAATTGGTCAATGTCAGCCCTTCCCCTTTAAGGAAGGGTGAGAAGCTTTGACATGCCAACCTTTCCAAGGAGTGCAAAAAAAAAATGAGTAGTTCACTGTTCAGGACTTTCAGTTTCACTGTGACCCCTGTGAGTACAGTGCAGACGTCAACCTTGCTGGTACAGGCGCCGATAAGAAGCTGGTATTCATTCTTCTGCTGCCACACACTCCGAACAATTTTGCATGCAGAGATTAGTACATAACTGTAACTTGTTGATATTTCTCTTTTATACTTTTAGCTGGTATGGAATGAAAGGATATATTGAAGAATCTTTTGCAGTACTAGGAACCAATAAGCTTATATTTATCCTTCCCATGTCACACAAAATCAAAGGATGGCTATTGAATCTTATTCAATTTCACCTGTGAATTGCAATTATTTTCCCACACAAATTTCCTGGGACCTTCCGATCAGACACTATACACAATTTTGCATTCTGAGATTAGTGTCAAATAGTATATCTTGCTGGATATTTTCATGAATTTAAAATAAATTATTCACAAGCTAGGGTATCAGTCTGCGTTCATCAGTCAGTGTGATTGCTCTATTCCTGTTACAATAACTTCACCTTACCTGCAAGAATTTTGGGCATACCCAACTTTTTAATCTGAGCTTTTGGCCACCATATAAAACAATTCTATGTGCAGAACTGTACTGTAGCAAAAAAAAATTTTGAACAACTTCAAATTGAAATTTTCATTTTTTAAATGTTCTTTAATTCCAAAATTGTTCCAATAATTAATCTTGTACTTCAAATTTATGAACTTTGGAGAGAAAAATGCCTGTGTCCAGAAATCCAACATCTCAAAAATTTTTTATGCCCAAAAATTGGGTAGGCCCAAATATCTGCAGGGGGGGGGGGGGGGGGGGAGGGGGATAGTTCTGTTTGTAATGCAGAAGTTGCGAGTGTAGTTTTGCATGGGGATAAGTCTGTTCATATGGTGCTAATGTAAATTTCAAGAGGCCCAGAAAAAAACTCCTGGGAGAGAAAATGTGGCAGCACAAAAATTCACGCAGGCATACCCTAGGCCTGAAAATCTTGCTTGATCATTGTAGTGTTGCAGCATTTTTATTGCATTAAGGAGGAAAATGTTTTGGTTGAGTGTTACCCTGCCCACAACATAAAAATACACTTGTTGGTTCAACATGTTTTAAAAATAGATGTTGGAAATTGATCCAGCAGAGTTTTAAAAATCTCAAAGTTTTTGTTTTACTTATATAGTCCTGTCATTTGGCTATACTTCAGTGCTGTTAAGCATTAGTCTCTGACAATTTCAATGCATTTTCTTCATTCAAGAAATCCAATGATCAGAACAGTGGCAAAAATTGGTAATTTGGTTAGTTGATCAAGCTGCTCTTCAATGACAGAAATGAGGCTGCGGTTGTCCTCAAAATAAATCCCTCTCACATCATTCATCACTGCTGCTAACAGCCAGAAGTCACAGGGTGCAGTGAATTTTCGCATTTTTTGATTGAGGACAAAAATGTATGGAAAACAATTCTAAGACAAAACAAATTCTGCAACTTCTGCCTGTGCCTGACAGTGCAGAAGGATCTGAAAGGGATTGCTTTTGAGAACAATGACAGCCTCATTTCTGTCATCAAAGATCAGCTTGATCAACTAACCCAATTGCCAAATTTTGCCAATGTTCTGATCCTTCAATTTATTGAATGAAAAAATGCATCAAGTGGCAGAGACTGTGCTAAAAAACACTAAAGTTTTGTCAAATGATGGGGATATGCAAATAAAAACAAAAATCTGAAATTTTTTGAACTCTGTTGTATATATTGAAAACATTTTCAAAAATTATGAACTATTCCTTTGCATTTGTGGGCAGGATTCCCCAGTGGCAATCAAGGGGCTTCATCAGCAACAATTCAACGTCTAATAAATGCAATCTTGATTCTGATGCGCAATATGCTTGCTTCCAAGAGAAATTTTGGACCAATTTGTCAGCATTAAAAAAATTTAAAATCAGTCCAATTTGAGCTTAATCAGTGTCTACATTCAAATTTGGGATTTTATTTTAATATTATTGTTTTAGAGTCTAAAATATTTCCATCATATTTTATTGTTCTAAAAAGTCCTGATCATGGGGGGATTTGCAGATTGATGGATTTGAGAGAGCATTGGAATATCTTTCAAAAAATGTTTCATTCATGCCAAAACTTGATGCATTGTAACTGTATACGAGGGTTCTAAGAAAAGTTTTCGGAATATAAATTAAAATGGCATACAATTGAGATGAAAATTTTTTTTTCTCCACTGGAAAGATGAGGTGCCCTTCCACAAGATTTTGTTTTCCTGTAGCCGCCTTCACAGCCACCAATGTGGCGGCTGTGAAGGCAGCCGTTGATGTTGATGCTGGGCTACAACAAAATAAATCGGAACATGTCTGAAATTGGGTAAAATTTTCAGGAGATTTGATCACCAGAAATGATAGGAAAAAGGAATTCATTAATTCGTACTCAATTTTGCTCAAATGTGCGCCGTACTGGAGGGCGAAAGTGTGTCCCCAAAATGAGGACAACGCTTTTGGCATCCAAATTCTCGCGAAAACCCAGGCCCTGCCCCAGACAAAGGACTCCCGGCAGACCCTTTTTTGGGGTCGGATATCCCTTTTTTTTTTTTTGGTGCATGAACTGCAGGATTACCTGCATGCACTTGTCTGCGGTACCCTAGATATGGACCCGAGTCCTTTCTCAAGGTTACAACCACCATTGAGGGCTAACTTTCAAGGTAAATAATTCCACTGCCCACCACTTTGACCGCCCGCGCCAAAAAATCCTTTGACATGCGGCACCATTAAGGAAGGGCCGCAGATCTTATCTCCTTCTCCAATCTTTCTTTTTTCATCCCCAAGTACTGTTCCCGGCATGTTCCAATTTCTGGGACAGTATTTTCAGTCCTTGAAATATCTAGGAGGAAATGTGTTTTCTACCAGTCTACGAGGGATATTTTTTTCTGGTCCCTTGAGTTGTTGAATTGCTGTGCTCTGTTTTTTTGGCCTGCACAAGATAATCTGTTGTGATGTCCACAGCTTGAAAATCCTGGGAGGCTGATTATTCCGTTTTACCTGGAAATCCAGAGGGATTCCAAGATCTGTGGTTTCCTGCCAATTGTTTTGAAAGGAATGCAAGTTGGGTGAATTACAAAATTGTTACCACCCACGTAACCCAAAGAGTAATGTCACACAACAAAGTCTGCCAAAGACAAAGAACAGTGCATATGTGAAACATGAACCCAATCATGAATTATTTTTGTTCTCAATATTTTTAGATTTTGTTTGTTTGACAATTGCATAGTTTTGACAATTCTACTTCTACATCAAAGTCCTGTGTTTATATTTAAATTAATTACTGCCGTATAATTTTCTGCAGACACTGTACACACATGTTTTGCTCTACAGTACTGCTGCATCAGCTTCTGAACCCTACTTTCAAACCTTATTCATGTTTGTGCCTTCAGGATTTACAAGTCATCCAATTTTCTATTCCAAATTTTCTAATGGAGCCACTGGGGTAAATATTGTAAATTAGATTGCACTAGTTTGCGCATTATTTGGGGAATGAAAATTTTGAGATCACTTGGCTGCAAAACTTGCAGTAAAATTCAATCGAATGACCTATTGTGATAGATATATCAGAAAATGGCACATGCTCAAATTGAATAAATTTAGGTCTAGTACATAAGTACGTACATCACTTAAGAAACACAAAGTTATAAGCACATTCATAGATATAAACAGATTCATGAATGACATGGTTAACAGATTACACAAAGTGTTGCACAGTAATACAAAAATGCACTACTGTACAATATGCACTTTGAGGATGAACTGAACAGACAGCTCAAATTTGCTTAGGTAGATTTTGCAGGTGTGAATGTTGGATATAGTCAATTAATCATTTCCGCCATATTTGACAGTGGATTTATTATCAGAAATGAATGAAGCCTGATGTACACGACCTTCTAAAAATTGTTCATTATTTTATCTCACCTTTCGATTGATATTGAAGGCTCCAGCAGATTTTTGGACAATTATTCCTGGAAACGGCAGTTCTGATGTATTGTTTCCTTTTATAAATTTTTTCTAACTTAGTTTCGATGTATTGCTTCCTTTTATAATTTTTTTAACTTCATACCCCTGACCTTGTAATCAAATTTTTTAGACCAACTTATGGTCCCAGCAAGAAACCTATACTGAGGATGCCCGAAGCTGTCACTGGGACTTTTTTTTTTTTCATCCGCGGCATGTTCTCCTTTGTCACCCACTCGCCAAACCCTTTTTTATCCCTGGGCTTCAGACTTTCTGGGCACAAAGGCTGGTGGGCAGTCATCCCCAGAACCATACAAAGTGCATAGTTTTAATCACCAATGGTAGGAGAGCCAAATGAAACTTACTTTTGTGAATGCAACATTCAGAGTTGCTGAAGGCAGGGCATCTCTTTACTTGGTTAAGTG
Source organism: Notodromas monacha (assembly GCA_905338405.1). Taxonomy (NCBI): domain Eukaryota; kingdom Metazoa; phylum Arthropoda; class Ostracoda; order Podocopida; family Cyprididae; genus Notodromas; species Notodromas monacha. Next base: position 31,556 of record CAJPEX010001064.1, read on the forward strand.
TGGCAAATTTTTGCTCTTGAGTAAAATTGTCTGAGAAATACAATAACATGTGTTATCCTAAAAACTCTTCTTGTTGTTAAAATTACAAGATATTACTTTGAGTAGCAGTGAGCCTTGAGCACTGACTTGATGCAATGTATTCCAAATGATTGCTTCCTGCCTTGTGGCTCAGGGAATGGTTAGAGTTCTTAGTCTTTGAGATGTTTTCTGTTGAACTTTGAGTCACAGGACTTTTCTAGAGAAGTAAGTGACTGCTTAGGAACTCTTTGGTGACAAAAAGGATTGGTTGATTTTGAAGGCTGCTGAGAAGGCTGAGTGCATAATCTGTCAAAATTTACTCTTCCCATCACTTGACAACATTCTCATATTTTTTCCTCTAATTTTGTAATCAACTGCCTCTTTTTTTTATCCACTGAATTTGTTATCTGTACTTTGTTTTTGATTCATTAAGAATGATTTCCAGTTTTATTGAAATTTTGCCAGTGAGATTCATTGAGATTTTAGTTACTACTTGAGGAATTCATTTTAACTTTTTTGATTAATATTGCTTTTTTTTGCAATCACTGGATCTTCAATGTCACAAGATCTTCTGCCACTTTTGCAGCACAATCCCCACAAAGAATGTAAATTGGTCAGGTAATTGATTCAAACGCCACAATCCGCATGGGAACAGGACAGGAGATTTCTCAGTAGAAACCAGAGAATTTTACTGGGGTGAGAGCTTTTCTTGTTGGACTGAATAAGCTTACCGAAGAGGTTCGTGGAATTTTGATTTGAGTTTGGAATGTTCAAATAACTTAATTTGAGAATGCTCCCTGCAGTTCCAATGCTTGTTTTTTTCATCTTTTTGTGTTGTTCACTGTTCACTAGAGCTCAGTATGGGTGGACAGAGTAGGGGGTTTTTGCGTGCGCAGTTACACTTCATTTATTAAATTTTACAACTCATATTTCTGCATTTTCTTATGAATTTATTTTAGAATGTAGCATGAGCATTTCAAAGTTTTCATTAGCATAACAAGAACCAAGTCTGCTTGGATTGCTGAAATTTGATTGAAGTATTCACATAGTTGGACATGAGTATACACTTTTTAATGCTCACAGTGAAGATTGTATGATTTTGTAAAGGAAAGATTGATAGCCAACAAGGTAGAATTAGGAATGTTTTTGCAAAAGATAATGGGATTTTATTATCTAGCTAAGTAGGAATCAATGTAAGTTGATTGAGCAAAATTTGATCTCATTTTTCAAGAAATTTCAGAATGAGGCTTATTTGTGAATTTTGAGCCATTTAAAGCCCTTTAAAATTCAAGGGGGTGCTTTTCTGTGTAGAATAAATTCCACAAAGGTTGGGTATCACAAGTTAGGGTTGAATTTATTCACATAGCTATATATATGACTGTTCTGTATTTTTGTAGAGTGAATGTTCAATTTTTCTATGGATAAGTTTCACTGAAGAACACAAGTACCATGATTTTCTCATTTCCTTTTTTTTGGTAGATTCATTTGAATTAAAAATTATCAGTTTATTTTTGGGTCTGCATAAAGGATATATTGATCTCTGGGCGTTAGGTTTTCTAGTTTATAAAAATTCCAATGAGCAATAGAATCAGCCATTATGTTTTAGGTTTTTGGGCATGCATCTTTGGATTTTATATGTTTATTGCTTTACTTGTATAGGTTTAGGATTGTATGAGTGTTGGTTTGTTCATGAAAAGAAGATGATTGAGTTCTGATGATTAGGGAGAATTTTGATTGAGATTTAATTGAAGGGTGGGATTTTAATGCAATGGAATATGATGTTACTGAGATTTTTGACTTCTGAATGGGATGATTCAGTTCATAGGGACATCTCTCATCAAGAACTCATTCCACTTCAAATCTTTGCATTCCTTAGGAACTTCCTGAATCAGCTGCTCATCAACTTGCTGTAGATGAACATCCACTGCCTGTCTTTGCTCAGCATCATCATTAACTTTTTCTTAAGGTTTAACTTTTGGCCAATTCTTTTCATCTTTCTGAAGGAAGGCTGGACCATTTACCCATGTGTTCCAATTTTCTTGCATCTCATCTGCATTAGAACACAATATTAAATCAGCAGGGTTTTGTTCAGTTGGAACATGTTTAATTTCTAATTTCGTTCCCTGTAGAGCTGCATCATCCATGATCTCTTGTATTTCACTTATGCAATTTGTAACTCATGGCTTGTAGTTGCTTGGCAGACTTCCAATCCATGTGACTACTGTACTACTGTCACTCCCAAGGATGGATCTGGTTTCTTTAAAATTTGATAATGCTTGTTTTACAAATAGCAAAAGCCTCATTGCAATTACAGCAGTCAAAAGTTCAAGCCTAGGAATGCTTGTAACGTTATCTGGAGTTAATCTGTATGTGGGAATTAATAACTTCAGTGCTGTTTCTTTGCTACAGATGTATACACAAGCACCATAAGCTTTAATGGATTCATCACAAAATACATGCAGGGTAATTTTACTTGTGATATTTAAGCCTGTCCACCTTGGCATTCTGCAATCATTAATTTTGGTCAGACTTTTGATCCATTCTCTGCATCTTGATTGTATGGTATCACTCAAGGGATTTTTCCAGACCTTAACAGCTTTCCATATTTCACTCATTAATGTCATTCCCTGTATTTTCACTGGAGCACAGAAGCCTATAGGGTCAAGTGAGCTTGCCACTGCTGATAGAAACTTTGCCAGGCTTTTAAGGTCATTTTCTTTTTCACCTCTAGAGAAGAAAAAAACTCATCATTGTCCTTGTTTCATTTGAGGCCTGAAGATTTTGTAAACTCTACTATGGTCTTAATTTCTTTCACTTTCTTCCCTGTTTCTTCAAATTCCTTGGGAATTGCTTCTGGCTCATAACTCACCCACTTAGAAAGGGTAAACCCTCCTGCCTTTGAAGTACTTGAAACTTCCTGGCAACAACATTTTGCATCCTCTACTGTGTGAAATGATGCACAAAAATCATCCATGTTAAAACTTTTTTAAATGATTTCTTGAATATTTTGATTGGCTGCATATTTCTGCAGAAAGTTGCAAACAAAAATTGGCTATACTGGGTGAGTGAGCTGCTCCAAAAATATGGACTTGGCTGGCATATGTTCTTATTTCTTCATAAGGATATGATGTGTCCACATGAACATAAGCATGCTTTGTTCATCAGGTCCTAATTTTACATGTGAAAAAACCACAATGTCTGCATGCATAGCTATCTTTTGCCTTCTGAACCTAAGAAGCACTGCTAAAATATTGATTAAATTTTGACCAATATGAACCAGATTGTTCAGGCTTACACCATGATTCTTAGCTTTTGCATCCATTACTCTTCTAACCTTTTCTGGCTTGTCAGGATGAAATACAAGAAAATGAGGCAAATAATAATGCCATCCTTTTTTAAATTGCATTATTTCCTCTTTGGACAGCTCTCTTATGTACCCTTTCTCCAAATCTCTCACAAAGGTATTGTTGAATTGATCGAACAACTTAGTGTTCCCTTGAAACTTATTTTCCAATGTATTCATTCTTTTAAAAGCTTGCATTTTTTACTCTGGCTGGATAATGTTTTCTTTCCAGAGTATTCTAGCTACAAATTGTGTACTGTAGCAATTGTGATGTGTAGCATTTCTTTGTTTTTCTTTCCATGGGACAAGATCTCAAGGCCCTTTATCATCCTTCAGGATTCCAGCCAATTCAATGTCTGTAAATCTTCTGATTTTTGCTGTTAACTTACTTTCAGCCTGTGAGGCAATGATGTCAGAAAATTGTGCATCATTGGGATCTACTGGACCACTTAATGTCCATCCCAATAGTGATTCAATACCAGCTATGCCTGTCTTTTCATCCTCAATTAATGAGTCTGAAATTGGCAACATTAGTTTTTCTTGATACAATTGAATAACCACTTTAACATCTTCATATCTCATATTTTTAACCTTCATATGCTTCAATGATGGTTGTTCTGCTAAACAGTCTGCCCAAGCAACTTCAAGCTTTGGTAATTTAAACTGCTTCTTGGTAGCTGCCTTTTTAATGAAAAACCAGGTGTTCCCATCAAATCCTTTCACTTCAAATTCTACCCTGCCAAGAATCTCAGAGTTTGCCTGCGTGGCATCAGGCAAAATCTGTCTGTGGCAACACCTGTCCTGAAGACAATTTGTAAAATGCCGTTCATTTAGGTAAGGTCAACACTGTAAGAAATGCGTTGAGGAAAATAAATTATTGACAAATTAAAGCAGGATTTTGCATGGAAATATTTGTAAGGAAGAAAAAAAAGCTCATTTTGGCTTAACTGCAGTGATTAATCAGGGAGATGTGTACAAATCTGCATAGACAGTGAGGTTTCATCAGAACATTAAAAGAAAAAAGCAGGAGGCACAGTCAAATCTTTCTGGGACTTCAGCAGAAAAAGCTTTTTATGCTGAATAGTTAACATTCACATCAGACCTGCCTATATTCAATGATATCTTGCATTTTGGCATTCTCATAGTTTTCATTTGTAATTAAAAACTAAGTGATGCTTTGAACAAGAAAATTAGCTTGAAGCAGGTATTTCACCAGTTGCACAAATCTCTTAATTTTGGAAGGATGATGTATGAAACCACTCAAAAGCATGTTTGGCAAGGATTATGTAGCTCCCATTCATGCTACAAGAACCAGTCAGTTGCATTTTGGATCAGAAATTTCAGACTCTGTCTGCTCAAGTCAGGAGGACATTTCTGCTGTGCATGGAGAATCTATATTCAATGTTCATCAGAAAAGCTTGTTGTTATGCTGTGACTCAATTGGAAAGTTCAAAATAATTTTAACATGCTTTCTATAGGCTTCTTCATTATTGCTGGGAATTGAAAAAATGTTCTTCACACCAAAAAATGTTGTGAAGAGATTTTTCATCAGGTCTTGTGTACCATTATTGCATTTTCTAGACAGGGTAGCCATTGAAATTGCGGACCAATTCTGTGTCCATAATACTGTACATTGCCAAAAAATGTCACAGCACAAATGCAATCCTACACAATTTATCAAATAAACTCAATTAGAAATGTGTTATGGAATTGAGTTGAGTTTTCATCAACAGAACAAAAAAAACATTGAAAAATGCCTGAAGAAATCCAAGAACAGCCTTGCAAAAATTCTCATTTTTCTTCATTATCATTCTTCTATATTCTAAAATGTTGCCAATAATAAGGTAAGAGAAGTGATTCTTAATAAAAATTGGGGTTGCAAGTGACTGATTGTCACCCAGAGGTTTAAATTATTTCAAATATAAATACTGTACTGAATGCTTGGAAAAAATTCATGCATTGGAAAACAAGAATTGTAATTTGAAATATATTATTTACAGTTGCTTTGATACTGAATTATGCATACCTTCTGAATTGAAGATTTAACCGAAAATTCACATTTTTGTTATCAATAAAATTTTGCTGTCTCTTACTTTTTGAGATATTTGTGTTTGCGCAAAATAACTTTTTTGCCAAAGCACTTTGCTGATGAAATTGGCATGCATTTCCTTCCTGATAAAATTGCCCAAAAAGCCAGGAGCAGAAATAAAACAAAGTTGTCTGTCCCACTTGGGGAATTCAGAAAGTAAAATGCACAATTAGTGCAATATTTGCAGCTGCTAAAATTAGACTAAGTGCATGCAGCAAAATAAAATATCTTTTTGTCTTCAATAAAAGAAAATCCCTGTGTTGAAAATAAAACACAGACAAGCTCAAAACATCCAATTTCAACCAATACCCTAGAATCAGTGAGCAGATAACAAATGTGTACTTAATTAGGTATTTACATAACACCACAGTCTAAAAGCCCCGAATTGTAGATCATAGCACTTGTATGTACAGTACACAGATTCTTGATATTGTTAGTTCCACCATGCAGGTATATTTGTGAAAACTTGAAAAATTCATCCAAATTTAGACCATCATTGATTAATGGCCAGAGTGCCTTCAGGTCCAAGCTTCCCTTGCGTGTTACCATACTCCAGCCACTGATAGAAACCTATTAAAATATTTCAGCATATATCATTCATATTCAAATAAATACCATCACCTATAGTAAACACACCTGATAGATGTCCACATCCATCCCATCAGTCAGGTACAAACAATTGGGAAGCAGATACCTCACACATTGCACGTCATACATCCTCATTTTATAACACCGCCTATACTTAGTTATATTTAAAGCTCAAGTCATAGATGTCCCAAGAACCATTATTGCAGGTTTCTATCTGAGTTCCAAATACAGTCCCCAATTTTGCCAAAATAATCTGTAGCAAAGTCAAAATCCTCTGCAACACAACCTGGTATTGGTAAAGGCACTTTCCATCTTCCCAGTGCATACAATAGCTGGTGAGTGATCTTCATGGAAGATCCCTTGTTTTTCATATACAATACTCTCCAGAATCCCTTGGTATAATGTGCATTACATGAGAAACACGTGTAATCTCATCTAAAAAGCCATATGTTCAGTGAATTAATCGAAAACTCTATGAAATAATCATATTAAAAGGTTAAAAAAAAGTCATTTACTTGCCATTGGTCAAGGACTCTGCTGTCTCAACAACTAGCTTTTATTTTCCAGAAAGGCAGGTTCCAAAACAAAGAAGTTTTTAAGTCAATGAGAACTTTGAAAAGAAGGAAATTGACACTTGAGAAATACTCAGAAAGTAACTTGATTTCAAAGGAAGATTAGTATAAAACAAAAACACAAGAATCAGCCAGTTTCCCAGCCTGCCGCTATTTACTAGGGGCTGAATGTGAGAGGAGATTTGTATTTTGATTTGTTAAGATCAAAGGATTTCTTTCTTTTAGGAACAGAAAAAACACAGTCAGGAAAAAATCACAAGGGTATGGTTTTCAACATGTCTAGTCAAATCTCAGCCTGAACCAAATGCTTTATGAAAAGTCACAGCAGAATGATGATGAGTTCTTCAATTTTACTCCTTTTATTAATTTTTTTTATGTCCCCTTTCCTGGCTTGGTTGCCATCCAGTCTCTAGCGGTTGGCTTCCTCCTGTCATTGTGGGTTTCTGTGATGGTTTTTTATAAGTTTGATTTGTTTTTTATTGTTTCAGATGATTTTCCAGGACATCTGCCTCACAAATCACCAATGCATTATTATCTACCAAATTATTATTAGCAACAGGAACATCAGAACTTATAAGTGGATCTTTTTGTTGACTAAGTCCAACGTAATCAGGGACAATTATCAGCAATTTTGATGACTTGAGCAATTTGTAAGATGATTGTAACAATTATTTGTTTCATGCTAGAAAGTATGTTTTGTTCTATATGGGGTGGGTGAGGTTGTTTTTCTCTATAACGTCCATGAAATCTTTGTTTTATAATTTGTTATGATCTATTTGTTGTTCAGTTTCTTGTACAGTGAAACCTCGTTAAACCGCCAACGTTTGTTCCAGCAAATTTTGGCGGTTTAACATGGGTGGCGGTTTAACGGGGGAAATGAAAAAAAGGGTGGTGTGCGTGGAAAATGAAAGCAGCACAGCAGATAAGTAAAGCAAACGAATTTATTGGAGTTTCAAAGAATTTTTTTTTTAATTTTCAGGGATTGCAACAAGCACAATTTCACCTAAAAGAGTATTCATAAATGTCTTTGTGAATCCTCCATGCATCCCTTGTGGTTCATTGATTCAGATCAGCAGCTCATTCACCTGGAACATACAAAAAGTTTCCAGGATTTTTAAAAAGCCATCCCAGCATGACATTGATTTTTCAACATGCATAGTGAATTTTAAAATTTAATTTTCTAGAGGTAACATTGTAATATTCTAATGGCAAAAAATTTTTTACTATACCTTGAGCATTGATAGGCATGAAAAAGTTGTGAATACATGTCTGCCTCTTTTTCTTCTCTCCAATTTTTGAAATGAGGTTGTCCAGTGCAATCACATGATCTGTGGCACTGATCTCCTCACAATGCTTCTCCAAGAAATGTCGCACTTTCATAAGTGCCTCCTTAGCTTCTTTTGTTGTTGGAACAGGCTGTTCTTCAACCTCTTCTTCTTCTTAGTTCACATAAAGCTCTGGATTGAAGTTTTTAAAGCATCTGGGGTGAGCAGCTTTTCCAATGACAGTCACAGTCCTTTTATCACTGCCATCAGCATTTGTACAGAAGGCCACTGTAATTCTATCCTTTTTTTTGCATCCTTTCACTGGCCCAGTTGAAATGGTCTTGTCAGGCTGCATATGATAGAACAAGCCACTTTCATCTTGGTTGTAGACATCTCTTTTGCTGTATTGCTTGATGATAGCAGATAGCCTTTTCTTGGCTTCAGTAACCACATTTTCATCAACTCCTGCTGTTTCACCATGTCTCATTGTTTGAGAGAGTCCCTTTCTCTGTTTGAAATGAGCCAGCCATCCAATGCTGTAGCTGAAGCCTGTTATTTTAAGATCCTTTCCAAATTTTTCAGCTTGGGCCTTGATCACAGCATCTGTCACAGAGCCATGTTTGGCATTGACTTGTCCAATCCATATAAAAAGTGCCTCCTCATGCTTGGTTGCTTTAAGGCGGGCCAAGTTTCCAGACAGATCCTCTTGGAGCCACTTCACTTTTCGACTTAAAATGTCACCAATTGCTCTGCAACTAATGTCCTTATCCCACAGGAGTGAAAAATGGTTTGACAGAAATTGTTGACTGCTTTTGGGATTTTTTTCTTTGAAGATGCAGATTTCCCTCTTCTCCTTGATGGAAATTATAGCCTTATTCTTCCCTGCCATTGCACTTGCACACACTTCAGCACTTCCACCTCCCAAGATCAAGCTCAGTTGACTGGGATTAGAACTGCTTTTTTGGTTTGCATATAAAGAAAAAGTCCAACCTTCTGTGTGCTTGGTTGGTAAGACTAAACAATTGCTGAAGATTGTAGACAATAATATTCAAAGGTTTTATTGACATTAAAATGTGAAGGGTTCATGTATTTGAGGAAGAATTATTTTGGCTATTTATAAAAAAAGGAAGCAGGCTATGCATCAGAAGATGATAACTTTCATGATAGGAAATTAGTTCATGTGTTCAAGGGTCCAGAAATTATTTTGCCCTTTTATTTAAAAGAAAAAAAGGTCATGCATCAGAAGATGATAACCTTCATGAGAGGAAACCAGAAAACCAGGTTCCAAAAGACAAAAACCTGGCTGGGAGACAGGAAATGGGTTGGCAGTTTAAAGAGGGAGAAATAAATGTTGGGAGCAGGTTTGGAGGGGAAAAAATGTTGGCGGATGGCGGTTTATGGGGGTTGTCCCATCCTTTCAAGGTTGGGATGTTTTGTTTCCAGGAAAAACTTGGCGGGAGGTGAGGGTGGCGGTCTAACGGGGGGCGGTCTATCGGGGGTGGACTGTACTGTATTTCCATTCTGTTTGAGTTTTCTTCTTGCATATCAGTTCTATCAGTCTGTGTATCTTTGCAAATATCATTACTTACAGTACTGGTGATTTTGCCTCTTTTCAATTGTCCACGTTGTCCTCTAATCATGGTTGAGTTGTCTTTGGGCACTTTTTTATTGCTTGGAGGAATTTGTTCTTTCCTTATTTTTACTTCTGATTATAGTTTCCCCTTTGAAATTTAATTTCAATGTTGATTGATCTTTCTTTAAGAACTATGCTCTGCTACAAATTTGTGGGGTAAACCCACAAAGAACAAAAAACAAACCAAAAATGAATAAAAAACACAATCAGCTGGGGAACTCGGCAGGGGAAAATCAGGCAATTTTCCCAAAGAATGAAAGCTTGAGATATATTTCAGAAACACAAAATAGATCACTCAAGAGTAGATTCAACCATTTGCTGCCAAACAATGAAAGAGACTGTAACCAAAATCGAGCTGGAAACATGGAGGTTTGAGAAATTGCGCAATGGGGAAACTCCTTTTGTGGGTTTTCCTGTTGTGCATAAGCATTATTCTTATTATAATTAAGATGGTATATTTGCAGGAGTGGGACAACATCACCTTCTTAGCTTATAGTTTATGAGTGTGGGATGACTATACCTTATGACACCTGCTTCAACTTGCTGGTGTCTTGGTGAGGAACATCCGTATGGTAAGCTTGCTGCAACACTTCAGAAGATCTGCCAATAATTTGTTTAAATTCACGAAGATATTTTGCATTCATACAATCCTTTTCAATACATTCAACCCCTTCTTTTATTTCTTCAATGAAATGGAGCAAGTTAAACAATAGCACTTCAGTATTTATACTTTTATTGCTTTTGACTGATGTGTTTCTACTTTGCTTGCTCCCTGCCTTTGAAGGTTCACTTTTGACACCCTCTCCAGCCATATCCATTTGTAGGGCTGTTCTGACCTTGTCCACCATGGAGGTTTTTTCCACAGGAACAGGCTCCTTTGCTTTGGGAGCTTCTTGCCTTGGAGTCTTGCTGGGTTTTGCAGCTTCAAGCTTCATGACTTCATTCAGCTCCTTTTCCAGCTTCTGCAAATACTCCACAGCCTTTTCCACTGTTGTCTCCCACTTTTCCACTTCTTGTTCATTCTCACTGGGTGTACCTTTGGGATTCATTAAATATGCCTCACTCTCTACCTTTTGCTATAGCACTTTTTAGGCATTCAACATCAACTTTATACTTATGCAGGTTTCTTTGGTTTGGGGGCCTTGTTCCCAGCTTTTCTCCAGCTCCTGTAGTATCCCAATCACCTTTGGTGTGAGGATCTTGAGTTGAATGGTCCCACTGGCTGCAGTTCCAGCAGGTGCCTTTTCATCAAGTACAGTACTATTCTTTTGAGCCATCTTTATGAGTAAATATCTCCTTTTCACTTAGTTTTATGCTGGCATTGTAAGCCAGGGTCCATGGTCCAGAGAAGATCCTCTCTCTATCTGCACAATTTTTTAGTGTCATTTGGATTCACCAATATTTTTGTTCTGGATCCTCTTTCCATTCTTTTGCTTCCTCAGTTGAGGCAAGGGCCAAGATGTTGTCAATCATCATATTTTTAGTCATATTTGATTTGACAAAGGGCCATACCCTAGCGTCAATTTCCTTGATGTTTTGCACTATTCCTTGTAGTTTAGTAACAATCTGGCACACCTTGTTCATGAATTCAAGATACCCTTGCAAGGATTCATCTGGGGATGGAATAGCTTCCAGTTCCCAATACAAATTCTGTGCTGTTTGGGTAATATTCCCGTATTTGTCAAATAATATCTTGACTAACTTAATGCAATCCTTTTCTTTGTCCCTTCCCTCAAACGGCAATGTCAGTGCCCTTGCTTGTCCTCCAAAAAGGAGAAGAAGAAGGGAGATCCTTGTGGCAGCCTGGATCTGATTTTTGGATCAGAGGCCTTTGAATTTTGGTTGTGCGTACCCTGACGTTTAGCCTGTCGCTGTGAAAAAATCAGTTTGTTGGCTGAGCCCCCAAAAAGGATGTAATGAAGGCAGACCTCTCTTCACAAACACAACATCTATTGCTTTCACACTGAGTCAATAACACAACACAATAAGTTCAGGGGATTGATAAGTTGATTGGCCAAGAGCTTGAGTTGAGGAAGTGTGTGATGGTAGACCAAACAACGGAGTGAAACAGTAGAGTCAATTGGTAGGAACAAAACTTATATATTTTGGTTTTCTTGGCGGTAGTGATACAGAGTAGAATGGATGATGGTTGTCACAGAAGACACAGAGGCACAAGTAAAAGATGATGTTTCTGCTCTAAAGGTTCAGATTTAAGTGAAGTCTTGTTTGCTTGGTTCTTGGTCTCTGCAGAAATGACCTTTGTGTCCTGAGTCATGTTTGTGAATCATTGCCCCATCCTGTTATTCTGTTGTTTTGCATTTTGGGTATTTTCCCTGAGTCATGTGTTTTTCTTGTAGGGGAGATAGTGGAGTGAGATAATGGAATAACATTGTTTTGTGTTGTCATGCAAATGTTGTATCTCTTACTCCCTCCCCTTTTAGGTCATCAACCATTGCTCTATGTTGCTGCAGGTCACTGCCCTGTGGTTGCATCATGGCCATGTTCATCTGGCAAGGGCCTTGGGTATGTTTACGCACAGCTTGGCAGTATAAATGCTTGCAGACAAACTGGTCCTTGGGGACTTGCGGCCTGTGGTACTTGTGATCCACTGGTTTGGTTGGTGATTGTTGCATGGGTGTCTTGAGTGCGCAAATATGTTTTTCGTACCCCAGTTGCTGTTCTCCGGGTAGCTGTGCCCGGGGTTGAAGCTCCCAGGGTGGCGCGCTCACAACAGTAGGCCCTGTTCCAATGACGTACTGGCCAGGGACCAGGCGTCAAAGGATCATAAATGGGCCAAATTGGCGTTTGTGGAAACAATGCAAGGCTGCGTGAAGTTTGGGGGAACAGGGTCATGGCTGAATGGTGACCATGTTGCCGGGTCAGAACATGGCGTATTTATGTTAGTTCGCTTGGTCCAAGGATTGGAGTTGTTGCTGCATGGCCTTTGTTGCAATCTTGTCCAGAGAGGCCATCCCCGTGGGATGTACGTTGAAAGCGCGGTCAGTGTCAAGCGCTGGCAGCTGCCCAAAGAACGCCTCATGTGGTGAGACCAAGCTGGAGGTATGTGGTGTTCAGTTATATGCGCCAACTGTTGTGGGAAGGTGAGTATGCTATGTTTTTGTTTGTCCCTTTGTCAGCTTAGCCTGTATTTGGCCAATTGTTTTGATCACACGTTTGCAGGTGCCATTTCCCTTGGGATGGTTGGCCTGTGCAATATGTTGATTGCAGGAGGCCTGTTGTAGAAATTGTCAAAATGCCCTAGATTTAAAAATTGAGGCGCAATTGGAGTGTACCATGGTGAACTTTCCCAATTGGTGGAAGAGTGTGGTGATGTGGTCAATTGCCATTGTTGTGTCTGCGCGCTTGACTGGTACCACTACCAGGTATTTGGAAAATTGATTGATGGCCACAAAGGCATAACGGTGGCTGTCTGCGGAGACCGGCAATGGGCTGTAGAAATTAATGCATAGGCGATCCCTAGGTTGTGTGACGGGACAGCCCTTCTTGTGTTCTCCAGTAAGGCGCGTGCTGATGTTGTAGGTAAAACACTCGTGGCAATCCACTAGCTGCTTCCAGATGGTGTGGTGCATGTGGGGCCAGCGAAAGCGTGTGCGCAGGGTTTGTAGAATTTTTTTCCAATTTGCATGGCCGAGTTGGCAATGGTATTGATTGATTGCTTCTTGGTATTGGTCCGGTAGCAGTGGTGTGCAGGCCTCTGCGAGATTGATGGCCACTTGACTCAGGGAGTCGGGGGCATGAAGCATTATACTGGGGCAATATTGGAATTTGCCGTGGTAGGGCCCCAGCTTCATCTGCATGCAGTTTAAACGGGAGGTTTGTAGTTCCCCCAGGAGGGGTTGGTGATCAGTGATAATTTGGAATTCCCTGTGCTCCAAGTAGTGCCTGAATTTTTTTATTTCCCCCCCTGATGACCGCTAGGAGTTCCTGTTCTGTGTTAGTATAACAAGTTTTGGCGTCAGTAAGTACTTGGCTAGCATACTGGATCACTGCTGGTCCCTTTTGTAGGTGTACTTGGACCAACACCGCGCCTAGGCAGAAGGCGGAGGCATCCGTGTGCACTTCAATGGGTTGTGTCTCATCATATCTTTCCAGACGGGCTGCTGCTGCAATGTGTTGCTTGAGGTTCACGAATGCTTGTTTGGCTTGGCTGTCCCATGTGGAGACAGTGTGCGGTTTTGGTGGAATGATACGGCGCAATTCTTTTTCTGCGGTGGCAAAGTTCACTGGGGTGTGTGCCCTGAGGTACGTGGCCAACCTCAAGAAACGTTGCATTTCCTTTGTTGTGTTGTTGGTTGCAGATATTTTTGCACCGCCTCCAAGTTGTGGGGCACGGGACGTGTCCCGGTTTGGTCAATAATCAGACCAAGGAATTCAATTTGCGTGGCCAAAAAGGTGGACTTGTCAATGTTGATTGCGGCGCCGGCGGCATTGAGGGTCCCAATAACATGGCTAAGGTTCTTGCACACCTGGTCAAACGTCTCTCCAAACACAATGATGTCCTCAATATAGGCGAGACATTGGGTAAGGAGATGAGGACAAAGTATTGAGTTGATGGCACGTTGAAACAGCGCTGGCCCATTTTGCAGGCCAAATGGAAGCACGGAATATTGCATTTGCCCTTCTGGCATTGAAAATGCCATTTTTGGGCAATCCTTAGGGACTATGGGCAGGTGGAGGAAGGCTGCATGTAGGTACACTGCACAAAAGTACGAGTTCCGTCTCCCAAGGGCGTCAATCAAGTCCTGGATGATTGGCATTGGGTAGTGGTCTCTCGTTGGGAGCGTGTTCAGCTTTCTGTAGTCTTCCACAAGTCTCCCGCATTTGCTGGATGGTCCCCCTGGTGTTTGCATCTTCTTTGGTGTTAAAAACACTGGCAAATTATAGGGGGATGTAGCGGATTCCATGATTCCGGCCGCGACGTATTCCACAATGATGTCTCAAAAAGGCTACAACTTGTTGGGCGATTGGCAAAATGGTGGAGACGCAGGGGGTGTACTGTCCCAAATGGGGAGGGTCACTGTATATTTGGGAAGGCATCCTTGTCTGCCGGACCATTGAAACATGGCATCTGCATGTTGTAGCTGGATGTCCCGCACCCGTTGTCATTTGTATGTGATGCAGTTGAGAAAATGTATGCCCTTGCCTGGTTTGTAGCTTGGTGGTGCTTGTTGTTTTCTGTGATATTTGTAGCCGACGTAGAGGCAGTTGCCTTCCAGGCCAATTGTAATTGGCATACGCTCCAAGAGGTTGCATCCCAGGATGATGGGGTGTGCTGCTTGTGGTAAGACCCAGAGGCGGATAGGGTATGGTTTTCCCTGTATGAATAGATTTGTGTGCACTTCCTGTGTAAGTCATAGATTGTCAGGCCCTGCGGTAGAGACAGCAATATTGGTTGTCGTTGTCAGTAGGTTGAGATTCTGCTCCAAACCTCCATTGATAAACAAGTGGGATGCTCCCGTGTCCACTAGCGCATTGCAGGGGTGTGATTCTATCTGAATTTGGAGGAGGATAGGTTTGGCGGCTGATGTAGTCAAGGTCAGGAAGCATAACACCGCCGTTATTGCTCCCTGCGCCTGTTTCCCTTGTTGAGCATACACTCCTTTGCTGTGTGTCCCCCTTTTTTGACACGTGGTACAGGGAAGAACACCCACGGACACCCTTGTAGGTGGAGGCATGTCAGCAGCGGTCTTGTCACATTCCTCCTTGTCCTGTTTTTGATGTGCAGGATGGGAGGTAACGTGGAAACGCCTGCAACAGGTTTCCATTGTGTGGCCCTGGACCTTGTGGTAGTCACAATAGAGCTTACTGCCAGTGGCCGGCTTGTTGCTGCAATTGTTGCAGGTTTGGTAGGTGTCTTGTTTGGGTGGGATGGCCCCATTTTGTGCATTGAGTAGGTTCCATTGGCTATCAGCCAGCTCCAGGATCAATGTCCACGTGATCGTTGGTTTGGCGGTGAGTTGTGAACAAAATTTTTCAGCAATCCGCAGCTTGGAGCAGTTGTTCTATCATCATGGGTTGCATGACAAACATATGCTCAGGGAGGACATCATTTGGTGCCAAATGGAGGAAAAGTTCAAAATTGGCTTGAAGTCGTTTACCAAAGCACTCATACATTTTGTTATGGCCAGGTTGTAGATTGCGGAATTGATGGAGACGTTCAAACTGTGGCATTGGATGAAACTTGGTAATTTCTCTCACCATGCCGTCAAAGTCATGGATGCAGGAAGCATACATGCTGCGTGCCGTATTGGAGACATCCCGCTTGGTCTTGTAAATGAGGCACCTCACTTTTTTGGTTTCTTCCACATTGTTGATTGCCAGG
Organism: Notodromas monacha; assembly: GCA_905338405.1. Taxonomy (NCBI): domain Eukaryota; kingdom Metazoa; phylum Arthropoda; class Ostracoda; order Podocopida; family Cyprididae; genus Notodromas; species Notodromas monacha. The sequence goes on from CAJPEX010001064.1 coordinate 47,407, forward strand.
AGTTCTTGCAGCTGCAGTGCATAGTCCTCAAAATCCTCGTCGTCGGCTTTTGTGGGCAGTTTGGGTGTCATCTGTTTGTGGACGTAACGTGATTGTGGTGGCGGTATCCAGGGTCCTGGTGGTAGCTGTGCTTGCGGCAGAGTGTCGGCCATCAACATCTGGTACATTAGCAGGGTGACTGGTGACACGTCCAATTGGTCAAAGAATTGGATATAACCATGTTTGTTGCAGGCGGATGGTCGCTCTTGGATGTAGGTGTTGGCAAATCGTTGGAGAGTGGGTAGGGTAATAAAATCCCAGGGATTTGGCATGGAGGCGGATGAACCGGCACTGGATGGTGCGGCCGTGTCTTGCGGCAATGCTTTGTTTCCTGTGCTGTAGAGCTTGGCATTTGGTGTGACTGTGGGAATCCCTGAGGCCAGGCCCGCATGGAACTACTCCAGTTTGTCCGCTGCGCGTTCTGCTGCATGCAAGTTTTCTGTGTTGCGGGGCATGTTTTTTGGATCGGTTGGTTTGGGTTTTCTTGTGGCGGACAATCCCCCAGTAAGTGCGTGATGGTAGACCAAACAACGGAGTGAAACGGTAGAGTGGATCGGTAGGAACAACACTTATATATATTTCAGTTTTCTTGGCAGTAGTGATACAGATGAGTAGAACAGATGATGGGTTTTCACAGAAGACACAGAGGCACAAGTAAAAGATGATGTTTCTGCTCTAAAGGTTCAGATTTAAGTGAAGTCTTGTTTGCTTGGTTCTTGGTCTCTGCAGAAATGACCTTTGTGTCCTGAGTCATGTTTGTGAATCATTGCCCCATCCTGTTATTCTGTTGTTTTGCATTTCGGGTATTTTCCTTGAGTCATATGTTTTTCTTGTAGGGGAGATAGTGGAGTGAGATAATGGAATAACGGTGTTTTGTGTTGTCATGCAAACATTGTATCTCTTACTGTTGAAGTGCCAATGTTTCTCCTCTGTCAGTCCCTCTGCCAGTGGTTCTACTGATGGAGTTATAGATAACGGATTTTCAGGTGGGATGTGGTGACGTTTGGGTTTCTGCCAGTATTGTCTCCTAGGTGTTGCCCTCTTCTGTAAGGGAGGACCCTTACTGTAGCCCCCAACTCTCTGCATCAGATCAAGATGTGTCACCTTGAAGAGCTTTCTCTCATCTGCAAGAATTGGCAAGGGTCCAATGTGTTTCAGAATTGCACTATCCCCTACTTCACTTTTGCTGTTTTTTTTAGCACACTGTTTTTCTCACACTTCAGATTTTCCCTTGATCCGGCTCAAAGGACCAAAACTGTGGATGGCTTTTAATTGGAAATACCACAAACTTCCAAATTTAAGTTAAACCAAAGTGGAAGAGCATTTAAGCATCTCCCAAGCTAAATTTGGAGTTTAAGCCATAGGGAGAAAATGGGAGAACAGGCAACTGTGCCAGTTTTAGTGAGACTGATGATTTATTCACAATTCAACACACCTTATATGCACAGAATAACAGGCATGAAAAATATAGGCACTTTCAACAACAAAACAAGTCCTGGGAACCAGGAAACTTTCCAAGGATAAATTTGTACAATTGTGTAATTTGCAACTCAAACTTCCAAAGCAAATATCTTGATCAATTTTATAGTTACAGAATTGCACAAGGTTTCAATTTCTACATTGCAAAGTTTCCTACAAATTTGGGGAACAAAAATATTGATACAACACCTAGTTTTCAAGATACAGTATCTCAATTCCCACAAAATTGCTTTCTGCTCAATTGCTTTGCTGATAAAATCAGCACAAATTTTTGCCCTGATAAAAATCACTATAAGCCAGGTGCACAAATAAAAACAAAGTTGTTTCACTTGGGGTATTCAAAAAGAGAAGTACGCAATTGCAGCTGCTGGGTTTCAGCAACAAGTTTCACGCTGCAAATATAAAAATGTTTCTTCTCTGCAATAAATCAAATCCATTAATGAATATTGATTCCTGGCCAGGTGACTCAATTTTACTTCTGATCCTTGCTCAGACGCAGATTGTATGTTGCATTTAATTCATGCAACAATCTGTACTCATTATTCCTATGTTGTTGTTGGTTGTGTTGGTACTCAGGGCAAACAATGTTGTATTTGCCCCCCCCTTTTTGTGGGTCTTCCGTGACATCCTTGGACCATTTTGTTTTTTTCACTTTCTTATCAGAATTTTCTTTTTCTAAGTTTGGTTTTTAATTTTTACTTTTGTTTAGATCATTACTACTTAATTTAATGCTCTGCTACCACTTTTGTGGCACACTTGCCAAAAAAATAGGATTAAGACTTACAAAGATAAATTATTAAAATGCACAATCTGCCAGGAACACAACAGGGGACTTTTTGGTAAAAGCCCCGTAAATAAAAATGTACTCTTATTTGTAGAAAGAGTTTTTTATTAGATTAGCAAAACTGAACAATCAATAATCAGAAGTGCAAATATCAAGGATCAAGGTTTCACAGGGGGCTTTTTGGTAAAAGCCCCGTAATTAAAAATGTACTCTTATTTGTAGAAAGAGTTTTTTATTAGATTAGCAAAACTGAACAATCAATAATCAGAAGTGCAAATATCAAGGATCAAGGTTTCGAAATGCACACAAGTAGAATTCACAACATGCAAAGCATCCAAACACAACAAATAGCAAACAAACACTGTTCCAAATTATGTTAGAAAATGGAGGACAAAGTGAGTTAATTGCACAATGCGAAATTCCTTTGCACAATTAACTGGGAAATTCCTTGGAATTTCCCAGCAGCAATGTGAACTAAATTGTATTTACTTTATTAGAAAAAAATTAAACAGGTAGTTGAGTGAGTTTGGGGAAGCAAGGTTTGTGTACGCACACTTCCCGCAGATTTCCCACTGGACAGGAACTTGAAGGACAGACCTCCTTGATTCATGAAAAATAAAGAAATTAATTTATACAAACCAAGATAAATACGACATACAATCCATTACACCTCATCTGCCTTGAAAATATAACTCTCAGCAAAATCTTACATGAGCTCTCCTCCTTTTTCATAAAAAGATCACCAGATCAAGTTCAATTGTCATCAGCTGCTTGGCACCACGAGGATAACAACGTTTAGAAAACTGATAAAATAGGCACTTGTTTCATAACCTAAAGAAGGTAAAAAGGCCGCCAACAAAGATACTTTCCATAAAGCAGTAGAGCAGTGCTGTAGAAGTTCGCTGAACTGATAAGGGAAATTTTCTGACCTCCAATTATACAGGATGCTTACCAGTCTTTACACTATAACCATCACCTAATCAGCTCTGGGAATTTGTCTGATCACTTTGAATAGAGGAAATTCATAAATTTTATGTCATGCAAATAAGGTAATTTTGGAGCAAAGATCGCCAAGTTTTTAGCCTTGAAAACAGTGGTGGCAGATAAGAACTGTAAGTACTGTACCTTGCGCAAATCTTTTGTCACAGCCTCCTCGGTGTAAGATGATTTGACAAAGTTGGTCTTCTTCCCAGAACATTTTATTAAGGTCTTTCCCCGTTGTTCTTCACCCAAAATTAGTTCACTCACACATTATTCACTTCCACTTCAAATAAACATCAGCTTAATCATTAGCGGTCTTTCACCAGGCTTCCGCTTGCTGATTGAATAATCAAGAAACCCCTGACAAGCACAACTTGGTATGAAGACCTTGACACATTCCAAACCAGATTTCAAGCTAAATGTGAATCTTCCAGGTCCTCTGTATGTAAAATGACTTGCTTGCTCTTCATATACACCACAATATTGCTTATATTTGTGAATNCCAACTCATTTTGTAACCAAAATTTGTATATTCTGATGCACCAATTAAATTTAAGAGAAGTATCAACCTAAAATTTGGTATGTTGCTCCTCCAATTGACAATAGCCATTGCAAAATCCCTCTAGCCCATGGATTCACAATCTCATCCTCTTCCTCTAGGTCTTCTTAACTGTCCCAGGCTTCCTGAAATCTAGGCAGCAATGACAAAAGCCGTTCATCCGTTTTTATGAGTGTCTTTGACTTTTGTGTAATGATTCCTCCTTCTTGGATAAGTATCTGCTGGCTTTTAGCATATAATTCCTCGTTCTGTACTGTGCTCATGAATTTATATATGGAAGGATGATTTTTCCCCATGATTGTCTTGAACCTTCCTCAATTTTCAACTTCTTTCAACCAAAAAAATTTCAAAATTTGCAGTTGATAAATAAAATTTTAAAAATTTAATAAGGTTTTATTTTGTTGTAACAAAATAGTGTTTCTGTAACAAAATTGTAATGATACAAAAGTAGCCTGTAACAAAAGAGCAATGTAACAAAGTACTACTGTAACGTACATGATTGTTACAAAGTAGTGCCAGTAGCAAAAATGTTTTGTAACAAAAGGCCGCCCGTAACAAATTGCCCGTAACGAAAAGTCGCATTTGCGAATAGCCTGTAACGAATAGTCGCTACACCCCACTTTGGTTTCTGGGAGAGACCTCAAAGGTCAGCCCTTTCGGCAGCAAAGAAGTGTCCAGCACGAGAAGAAATCCAAACTTCACTTGTTGACACGTCGTGAGGTTTACTTGCGTACTTGTAGTAGGACGCGAAGGGACATGACACCAGACGTTATGACACCAGGGACTTAGGGTCACCAGACGTTGGGATGGTCCATGGACCTGCAGCGCGAGTCCGCAAAAGTTGTTCACCAGTCTGCTGGAAGTTTTCTTCAGCATGGTAAATTTATCAAACAGATGAACTCTTTTCTACAACAAAATTCTAGGGACCAGAGGAATATGTGTTGAAGGACCCTTGTAACTAGGGAAGTTAACCCCTTATTTTGACCAGAAAAATGTGTTGTACTCTACAGAGAAAATTGTTGTAGAAAAGATTGTTGCAGAGAGCCGACATATGTAACAAAATCTGGTACAGCACTAGGTACAGTATCTGAAAATTTGGAAGACAACAATGTCAGTTGAAATTATAATTTCAACTGACCAGACAACTGTTTTTTAGCAGATATATCTGTTAAAAAACAGTTGCGCTTCGGACAAATGCTTACCTGCTAGAATAAATTCTTCAACTTTTCATTCTGAGGACCTTTCTTGAAAGTTTTATGATTTTCTGAAGACATTCCATCATGTAGCTGCTTCCCTGGTTATTAATGTTGGCAATAAAAGTTTTTTTGAAGACTTTGTAGAAGGTACAGCATATGAACAATTCAGGCTAGTTCAAAAATATCATGAAACTTTGCAGGTTCTCAAAAAAATTTAGGGAAATATGTTGTCTCTGTGCCCAAAGATGTTGGGGATCACACTGTTGTATCCTGACTCCCAAAACACATCAGGGACAAAGACAACATAGGTGTTTTGGCCAAGATGATATCTTGGTTGTAGACTTGATTTGCCTGACTTTTTTTTAGCAGAGCTCAAAGTGTAATATTGTTTTGAAAAATTTGTAAAGAATCTTACAAAAATTATAATAAGCAAATCTGAAGATTCATTCAATTATGAAACATTTCAGCAATAAAAATTATATAAATCCAGAAACAAAAAATCAAGTTAACCTTAAGAAATGCATGCAGTAATATAAATATACAAAGTTTGTATACGTCCACCCCAACACGGGAGACCGCGTTGGGTTCGTTTCGTAGAAACGAACCTACGCGGACCTGGTGTACCAATTGTTCCGTGTACGTCGTCTTCAGGGGTAACGCGTGGAGTTTTACCACAATGCGGGAAACCAGAATTTGGAATTTGCAAACCGTTTTTTCTCTGGCAAAACCAGCAACACTGGCCAGCTTTGCCTAGAGCAAGAAAGACCTCCTGCCTTTTGAGGAAAATGTGTATGACATGTGTGTGTTTGTGCTGTTTGCATGTTAGAATTGTTTGGGTAGGATTGCCCTGTGTCTCTTGCCCATGGGTTGGTTCTGTTGTGTTCAGAAAGTAAAAGATTTCTATAAGGAGGATCCAGCCTCTTAAATGCTGCGTGAAGTGTTTGATTTTTTCAACCCACTTTGTCATTACTGGCCTGACAATGCATATGGAAAAAGTGTATGCCAGACTGGTTGTTATATATGTGTCAATGAGGAATATCAACTCCCTAGGAATGGGATTGATTTCTGTAATCCAGCAGCATCTGAATCGTTTCTCATTGTTCTGCTTCAAAAATTCGATGCATATAGTTGTTGACCTCCACTTCAAAAATGTTGATCCCCAAAATGTTCTCTCAATAAACAAAAATTCCTTACAGCACTTTGATATCCATAATTGGATGGATATACAAACTACAGTGCTGGAAAGTATCCAATAAATACGATTGGAAATACTGTAATCCATTCCTGCAAGAAAATCCAAATGTCTGCATATGCTGGTGGCATATTACATTACCACTATCAGCAGAAATCCTGGGTATAAAATTGTTACTGCTAATTTTCTCATTGGCGATTTTTCAAAGGCATTTTCCTGCTTTTCTGTGCTTGTGTAGTGAACAATGACCTTGCATATGGGCTTTTGAAATTGCTAAATCAAGGTTTCTAATAAAGGAAATGAGGAAATTGAAAAAAAGGAATTCCTCGACAGTGTCCTTCATTGAAAGTGAATATTACATTATGGTCTTGGAAATGTTTAATAATTCTGCAGAAAGTGATAGGGGAACTTTTCTTGAAATTGTATATTTTTTGCGGTTGAGGGCATCTGGCCTCATCTGTCGTCGTGCGCATCTGTGTGTAAGTGAACTGGGGCGACATCTGCGTGAATGAGCATGTAGAAGTAAAGTGATTTACAGTATTTCACAGTATCTACAAATTCTTGAAATCAACTTGGCATTTTCTCTAAGGGTTGCCTCCAGGTCATCTAAGGCAATTCCGCCATTTTCATCAACAGCCGCTGTCACAGCCAGTAAATTTTGAAAAAAATTGAAAAAAATTGTCAAACTGGGCTGATTTTTTTGTGTGCCAAAGAATATGGTTGCCCTAAAGAATAATTTTTTCCAGCTCGATTAGACGCCATCTTCATTTTCATTCCAAGAACTTTTGTTAGAACCCTCGTATGCTCCACCAGCACTCATTGAAGCATATATTGACGTTTCCCTCAGAAAAACTCGCAAATCTTGTAAAATGCATTCAAATTATTTCTTTTATTAATTTCTGATGCTTTTTCAGAATTTACTGTTTACACAATCATAATGAATTTCTACATCATATTACACAGAAATGACAGAATACAGATAATTCCAGAGAGTTGATTTTCCTACATCACTACAGAGATGAAGAATCTCGCAGCATGTAAATGTTACAGCTTTGAAATTTACCTCAATGCTTTTCAATAGTCATTTTCTACATTTTGTTCATCATTTAATGCTTGCTATGTACTTTCCTTATACAGCATACTGTATACAGTACCTGATGTGCATTACATATTAATGAAACTGTTCCAATTTTTCTTACTTTTTGGCACTCCTTATTATTGTTGGGAAAAAGTGCCAGGCAGTTTTTACTCGTCGTGATAAAAATTTAGAGAGGGAAACATGTTAGAAGTGTCTAAGAAAAATTGTAAAATCGGAAAATTTCAGATTTTGCTACATATTTTATATATGTGGTCAGAATAAGGGCCCTTGAGCAAATAGGCTGCGTTGCATATTCTGAAAATTAATGAAATAAATGGAAGAAAATACCTAGAAGTACAGTATTTCCAAGACTTATAGATTTTTCCCAGATAAGTGCAAATGACGAGCTTCGGCAGCCAAGTGGTGCTTTCATAGTTTTCAATGATATGTACCCAGATGTCGCCCCTGTTCAATCATACAAAGATGATTGTGCAGCTTTTGCACTGGAAAAGTTTTCGTTGAATGTCGAAGATAATTTCAGAAAATGGGAGGACATTTCTCGTAAATCATCATAAATCAGAGACACGTTTATTCATGGATAGCATTTCTTGTGTTTCTAAGATTAACTTCAAAGAAATAAATAAGCTTTTACAATAACCATCTTTTTCCTTATTCTCATATCCCAAACAAATCATCATTATCCATTAATCAAATTTGTTTTTCCTTGATGAAAACAAGCATGACATCACACTCTCATGATATCCCATATAGAATTGCACAAGTAATAAGTTCCATCTATGCTGGAATGGTCTTCTGAAATACAGTATATACAGGACATGCCATCCTATTTACAAAAAATTGTTTGTGGCACTGCTGCATGTGTGTTATGAAATACAGTATCTTGACTTGTGTGAATTTGATTACGGCAGTATTGAAAGGGAATCATACCACAAAAACAAAATCAGTCATTTCTTTTGGAAGTTTGTTACTAAAGTCCTACGCAAACCCTCTGTTGAATTTGTGTTATATTTTTAAATCTCTTTTCCTAGCATTTTTGTTAACTTCACCAACTGTAAAGTCTTTTTGAAAACTTTGCTGCAAAATATATGCTTTGGATTTGTCGCCAAACTGAAGTTCCCATTCATCAGCATGAACTTTGTTAAAAAATTATTCCAAAGTTCTACCAAATTGTGAGCATCATTTACCATTATATTTTATAAACAAAAAGGACAAATTTATATCCAAAAAAGATCTGAAAATGCGTGGGTTTGCGCAGACTCGGGGCAACCTATGAAATATTGCAGAATATAATTGAATTAAAAAATGAAATATTACTATACTGATACTCATATATTTTATAGGATTGCTTTTTGACAATTTCTGGCCTTGCTTGATGAGGCATCACATTATTCCAGGGCTCTGAAAAACATAATGCTTCCAGGGGTCACAATTTGATATACTTTATACATCAATTTGTCTTGGCGCATTTATTCGAGTAAATAATCAGAAAAAGCATGACGTGTTGTATGCAGGTATTTGCCTTCTTGACTTCCAGCATGTAGTCCAAGAAGAATTTGAAAACAAGAGGTGTTTTCTGAAATAAATAAAAAATCGTCCGAGTCACGATTTTTCATGAATTTTGAATTTGTAAAATGCATCCAATGCCCTTTTCATTCATGAATCAGTCAACAGCAACCGGAAGAAATATTGCTTCACCTGTAGGGAGCAAAAAGCTCTCCACAAAATTTCCAAAACTCATCCAAATGAGATCCAGCTGGAGCAACCATTTTTTTTTCTCAAAACTTGTCTGCAGTCATCCAAAATTGGCAGACAAGTTTGGAGAACTTGTCCACCACTTTCTGGCGCCAGCGTCTATGGCAGAAAAGTTCTCCAAACTTATCTGTCAGACTTCACTTTATCAGCTAAATATAGACATTTTAGAGGAACATAAATTCATGAAGTGGTCTTCAGCTGAGTGGCTAAGCAATTGTGCTCTAACTCATAAGGTGACAAGTTCAATCCCAGGGTATAAAAGCCATCTGTACTTGGTATGAGCACTGGAATGGCCCAGGCCCAATTAGAGCAGGTGAATGGGTTGGTATAGGGATACTTTGAATAACGGGATAGGATAAGTTGAGAGAATGAATAGGCGCAAAAATCAACTTGAGTATATGCATTAATAGGTATGTGAAGTAATTAATGTGAATATAACTAAATAATAGAATTAAAATGTTCATTAGCAATAATAAAACAGATGTGAATGAAATACAGTGAGACCCTCTGATGCGGACGTAATTGGTGCATCAAGAGTGTCCTTAAGTTGAAATGTCCCTAAGTTGAGTCTTGTTTTCCATTAGACTTACATTATGTAATTTTTAATTGGTGTTTTATGTACAAAATACTCTCCATAATTCCATGAAAATAATTGTATCCCAATTTAAATTGATTCCAATCAATATATTTCAACACAATATCGACATAGTTTAAATTGATTCCAATCAATATATTTCAACACAATATTGACATTACAGGAATTGAATTCTGATACCTTGTAGAGTAGATAGAAATGTTGGCATCCTCTGTAAAAATAATATTCAAGTAAAAAAGAAAGAATGAAGTCCCTCTCTGTGAGAGTTATTTTTTTAATTAGCTAAATGGTTGGTAAATTGTTGAGAGAAATACCCAAGAACTTTTCTCACATACATTTGAGGGTTGGAAATATCTGTTTCTTGTAATTTGTCCTGAAATGTATTTGCAATTTTATAACAAAATGTCCCTATCTTGAGTCAGTGTCCTCATGTTGGGCACTTTTCATTAGTTTTTAAGAGAAAATAAGTGTCCCTATGTTGAATTGTCCGCAGGTTGAGGTGTCTGCATGTGGGGGTCTCACTGTATATTCAATAATGGAGTATGAAGAAAGTGTATCAGAATAACATCCAGAAGGAACAACATGGAGCAAGTTTGTTTCATCAAATTGGGGCCAAAATTTAAAAACAAGTTTTGGAAGGAACTAAGACAACTTTTGAATAAAAATCAGACAACTTGTCCATTTTTTATCCAAAAGTTGTCTCAGTCCCCTCCAAAACTTGTCTCTTTTTGATCCAAAAGTCATCCAAAAAGAATTTCATTTTTGATGACTTTTGGATAAAAATTGGACAAGTGTCCAATTTTGGTCCAAAGTTATCCAACCCAACTTGTATGAGTGTATTTCAAGTTTTTATCCAAAAGTTGTCTTAGTTCCCTTTGAAACTTGTCTGTTTTTGATCAAAAAGTCATCCAAAAGCAGTTGTCTTTTGAATTACTTTTGCAGCTGTCTTTTGGATTACTTTTGGATAAAAATTGGACAAGTTGTCCAAATGTTGGTCCAAAGTTATCCAGATTTTGGTTCAAAGTTATCCAAGCCAACTTGTCCAAATGTTGTCCAATTTTGGCAAGAATCTAGGATAAGTTGGTTTGGATAACTTTAGGACAAAAAATGGACATTTTTGTGCTCACTGCTGGGTGCATATGGGAATCTGTCACAGAAACACAATAAAATCTGGTGTTGACTTCAGCGAGACTGTAAAAGTCAAAAATATGTTTTCAAATTTTTAGGAAAAGATTGGAAGATGGTCGTTGAGAAGGAATGAAAGCTCGTCAACAAGTTTTGGTGACGAAGCTTCTACACGCGTCACTTCGCAGGAAATAAAATATGTCTGTCGACCTTTTTTCCCCGTTTTCATTCATTTTGGAAGTGTTTTCTCCTGACTGTTTGATGGTTCGAAATAGGAACAAAAGTCTAATCCAGAACGTTTTCAAATGCTATACCAATAGCAGAGTGCAACATGACAAAGTGAAATCAAAACAGGTCAAAGAGCTCGGAATTATTGATTCCACATTTCGCTTCTTGAAACAACATCAGAATTTGCAGTGTCATGGATTGCGCAGAATATTTTCTATAAAAATGAACAGGAATAAACTGATTCATCACTTTATCCTTTAGGTCTTCTTCAGCAGATCCTCGCTTCTCTCAAGTGACATCAGAGCGAATTAGGTTGAAAAATATTTCTGAAATATTGTATATGTTCACGCCAAGAAAGAGGATTTCCATTAGAGGAAAAAATATTTTGAGCCGGGTTCCCCTGTCGTGAAATTGATTTGAAAGTATGCAACTCGTCATAATATTCGCGAACTTATTTTTATCAATGCTAAATGTGCTAATAATTAGCGAACGATTATGCGAAAGAAAAGGGATAAAATCTCGAAATATATTCTTTGGAAATCGACGAAAATTTTTTTTTTCACGAGGCATCTATTTAAAAAAAAATGCTTCTAAATGAAATATTGTGTGCTGTGTGTTTTTCACTGCTGTGAACTGTGGCAAACTTTTCCCCTATATTATCATATTAAATATTTTTCTTATCATCAATCACGAAATAAACTGGAACCGTGCCAAACTCCCGCGTTATTTAAAAAATAATAATAATCTCAACTTCTTGGGAGTCGTTGAAATACATTGAATAAACAGGAAAAATTGTATTCCGTCGCGGTGGTGCATGTTTAATGAGAAGAGCCTTCTTTATAGTTTTTGAAAGCTTTAATTATTAGTTTTTGAAAAGGGTTATGCACACAAGAGAGAATCTCATATGCGTGGGAAAGTGCTTCTCGCTAGCAATCATTTTTTCCCACTATTTCTCAGACGCAGAAGTGACAGTTGTGCATTTCATTCCAGTGCTTCACAATAATATTGCTTAACACATATATTTTTTTCATATTTATGCGATAAAATAGTGGGTGAGATTCTATTTTACTTTTGTTCATTGCAAAAAAAGTGCATCTCAGTGTTGCGTATAATAATTTACAAAATCGAATAAATGAACAGTTCGTGTTTACGAGGTGCTTTCCGAAATATGCGGCTGTTAAAAAATTCAACATCTCATCTGAAATGTTTTCCGAAATGGTAAAATTTTGAAAAGTATTAGCAGCATACATATTTGAAAGCATGATATGCACTGGAAGCAAAAAAATTAAAATTTCACAGTGAATAATTGGCACCAAACAATAACTCGTAACCTTCGAATTGCTGGTGTATAATTTTTTTTTGAAAAGAGAACATGTTATGGTCGTAACAAAGAAAGTAATTGCCACTAAAAATAATTCACAAAATCTAAAATTGAAGCACACCATAATTCGCCAATCGAAATCTATATTTCATTTTTAAAAGCGAATAAGAAATTTAATTGGAAATTTCAAGCATTTGTTTCGTGCCACCAAGTAAATTGAAACTTTTTTTTTGTGAATTTCAAATGCAAATCACGGGGCGTCCGAAGTTCAATTATTCATTTTTCGTCTCCATCCAGGAAAGAAAATGAAGGTTCATTATGCAATAAATTAAATTTTAATTACATTCACGTAGCGAGGATAATATAAACACGATGATGCCTCGACATGATAATTCTCTTCATGATTCAGGAATTACATCAATAAATCATCCCTTTAAATCGTCATCATCGGACGGACGTCAGAGTGACACCTTCCTTTTTTTTGTTTTTGGCAATTGTTCGTAGAACTGTGATTGCTCTCGTCACTTGCTGCTGATCAATCAATTTTGCAGTGATAAAAAAGAAACACACGAATCCAGTGGCATCATCACACAATATATATACTGCTGAAGAAATCGTCGACGCTATATACTGTAACAATGGTGGAAAAGAAAGCCGACGCGGCGGCGATGGTCCAGCCGCCACTGGGGTTCGCGGCCGACGCCCACGTGTCGTCCTTTGCCCAATACCTGGACGTTCACGCGGCGTCCGTCCGCGGCGCCGGCGGCGCAGACTTTTGGCGCCCCGAAGCCGAGAGGATCGGGATTGAGTCCCTGCCCGGGCCAGGCGCCGCATTTGCAGAGTGGAACTTCAACTGCGACCAGGGCCCAGTGTTTGCTCGCTGGATGCCTGGGGCCAGGGCCAATGCTGCTGTGTCCTGTCTCGACAGACACGTGCAGAGGGGAATGGGCAACAAGGTCGCCTATTTTTGGTGAGCTCATCAGTTATTATTATTATTGGCGGATTTTTAAAAGTGCTTTTTTTTTTTAAATTGACTATACAGTTGTCGCGTCCCGAAGCGACGCAGCTCCAGCATCCGGTTGCAACCGGACCCAGAAAACTTGTTACATTTCCGAGGCCAGTGAGCCTCGCAAAAATCCTGTTTTTGCAAGACTCACTGAGCCTCGCTCAAGGACAAACAGTGGTTATCACTTCTTCCATTTTGTCTGAATTGGCCAATCCTGACCCAGTCCAAGCACCTGGGTATAAAAACCCACATTCCTCTTTGAGAGAAAAAAAGTCAGAACCTAGTGTTAAAGGGCCTTTTAACTTTAAATTACCTGATTCAATATTCTGAGCTAACCATTGACTCTGCCATTAAACCAACTAATTCAACAGGCAATTGATGAACTGGGCAATGAGAATGAACTCCTTTGAAAAGAGTTTGAGTTCTTATTCAAAACTTGTGTCTTGATGACTGCACAATTCAGTTCCTTTGTCTGGGATCCAATGTACCCATGACAACAGTGAGACCCCCAAAAAAGGACACCTCAACATGGGAATAATTCAACCTAGGGAAATTTATGCTTGAATAAAAAAAAATCATAAAAATGGCCCGACATATGGACACTGACTTGACATGAGGACATTGCATGATGGAATTACCAATAAATTTTAGGAAAATTGGCTTTTATTAGGCTCAATTGCAAGAAACAGATATTTCCAACTCTAAGATCCATGCAAGAAAAATTCTTTGGTGCTTTTCCCAACACTTTCCCATCCATTCAGCTGATTCAAAAAAATTATTTGTAGTACAGAGGGACTTCATTCTCTCTTTGTGACTTGTATGTTATTTTTACAGATGCCAAAATTTCAATGAACTGTACAGTGGTATACTATTCAATGCTCCAAAATTTTTTTTATTGGCTTGAAGAGATATTCACTGAATCAAATTCAAGTGGAAACAGTTTTTTTCATGAAATTCTGGAGATTATTTCTTCCATAAAACACCAAGTGAAAATTATGTATAATGTAAGTCTATGGGAAAACAAGACTCAACTTGGGGCAACTCTTGATGCACCAATTATGTCTGCATCTGGGGGTCTCACTGTACTTGCATTTCATCAGTCAAGTGTTATGAATGAAAAATTCAAAATTTGACTGTAGATGTTAGATCTAATCAGCCTTTGGACAACGGGGTATTCTTTTCCGTTGTATAAGTGCAGTGTTGTCAGGATATTTATTGGGGATAGATGTCACCTCAATATAAATTAGTGTTAAGCTGGATCAGAAGAGTAAACCGCTATATAAAAGACAGTAATGAGCCTGAGACAGGGGCTGGAATTCCTTCTTGGAATTCCTGGGTTAAGAGTAAGGTATATTTCACAAGGAATAATCAAATACTCAGCAAACTCTTGCTTCAACTGAATCATCATCATTGGAATAATTCTGATGATGATATTCTTCTCTGAACTTGACCAGGTTGACAATTACTATTCAAACTTCACAAGGTTTTATGATCCCTTCATGAGGTTTATCATTTGATTTTAAGTTAGAGGATAAAACTCAAAAAAATTTTAATGAGAATTTATCAGTGATGGCGTGCTTGCCTAATAATATTTTTGGTATCATGCAGGTGCATTTTGGTTGGACTGAAGGTCACCAAAATGAAACCTGAGCTAGGTGGTCAAAGTATGGCAAGTGCCATAATTCAGGCACTTCTACATTTCCAAAAGCCAGGATTAATTTTCACAAGCCCTCCAACAATCCTTCTGCAGATGAAAACTATGGAAATTGGGTATATGCTCCAATAAAGGCCTGGTCTCCAATACACTCCAGTCTTTAATAAATGCCAGGGGGTTCATGGAATTAGTAGCCAGCTTTTAATAGTGGCAAGGTCAAAGAAAGGGAAAGGAGGAGGGAGGGGATAAAGCATTCCAAGAAGTTTGTTAATTGTGTACATTAAAATCTTGTTACAACAAATACCATTACCACACATTTTTCAGTATAAGAAACTTTTTTACAAGTCCCAGCAGAATACATGTTATGAAAATATCATTACAACACACTTTCCAATTCAAGAATAAAAATATTTTTCAAGGGACATATGTGATTTTCCTTATGAAGAATCCTTGATGAAGATGGGCGGGCTCAGTCTCACCTTTCCAGGTCAAAATGTAACTGTCACTATTTTTGGGGACATAAGTGGAAGGGCAAATCGCAGACACACATGTTCAAAAATCCACCTGAATACCCCTCTCTTTCAAAATTTTTTTTCAAAGGTCAAGAATAATGGAGAGGGGTGGGGGAGGTTTCAGGAAAAAAATGAACCCAAAA
Source organism: Notodromas monacha (assembly GCA_905338405.1). Taxonomy (NCBI): domain Eukaryota; kingdom Metazoa; phylum Arthropoda; class Ostracoda; order Podocopida; family Cyprididae; genus Notodromas; species Notodromas monacha. The sequence goes on from CAJPEX010001064.1 coordinate 63,072, forward strand.
ACTTGATGTTAAAAGGGGTTTGGATGCTTGTGAAACCCTTCTGATGCTTATAAACTAAGCTTTTTTGGAACATCTCTCATGAATTTGTGCAGAAATTGCATAGAAAAACTTGGATTTGTAAAAAATCTTAGGGTTCACTTGTTATTTGAAGTAAAATTTTTATTGCCATTTGAATTTATTTTTGAAGATCAGTTTTTGAAAGATGGAAAAGCATCTGAAAATGCCACAAAAGGAAGATCTTGAATACTTGCACATTTCATTTAAAAAATCTTCCCAGCAATAAATATTTTTGAAAACCTTGTTGGAACAAAATATTTGTTACAACAAACTTTTTCTGAGGTCCCTATGATAAGTTTTTTGTAACAGAATTTTACTGCCCCAACAATCCTTTCCACAATCTAGTCTTAAGCACTCAACAATCAAACCCTTTTCTTTTAGATTTTTAATGCATTCCTGCATTATTTCCAAAAATCAGCAAGAAATCATAGTTTTTTCTTACTATCACCTAATTCGCCCCATTTTTTTCATATTTTCCACACTTGGAAATAATTGCCTGTATCACAGGCCTGGGGGAAAACTGAAAATGTTGAATAAATGCCAAGGCGTTTAGTGAGCATATATGGTAAATGAATAATTTTTAAAATGTCCTTAAATTGTTTTTAGAGAATGTCTCTGCTCGTGAGAATTGCTGAAAAGCCCCTGGCTTCAAAATTCAAAATATGTTGCAGTTAGCATATTTTTCCTGGGCAGATTAGTAATAAGAATTCAGAGGGTTTTCCATGCCATGAAGAATTTAAAAGAAGGTTGGAGATTTCCCAAAGCCCCAAAACATATAGGTTAACTCCCAATTTTTCAATGGATTCAAGGGCTGAAAGCTTCAATTCTTTCACTTTCCCTTCTCCTATTTACTCTTTTGAAAGGGAATTGGGAGAACATCAGCCCAGCAGAAGGAAAGAGAAAAAGTTTTGGTGGGCTTTTTTTTTGGCAAAAATGTTGCCTGACCTGCAGAAAAAAAATGCCAGGATTTATCCCAGCTCCAACTTTATCCTCCTGCACCCAACCATAATATTTTTTCTTGCACAGACAGCAATTAAACCCCTAAAAAATTAATTTAAAATCTATAACTGAATGAATTAAGCACAGATAAATGAATGCACTGCCTCTCAAGGGTTAATGGACTGATGCATCTGCAACTTTATAGATGCAGGACACTTGTGGTACTACCTTGCAATTTGACCACCCTGCAATCTGCCCATCCTGCAATTTGGTGGTCAAATTTGCTGAGGGGCTGACTTGAAATTTAACCTCTAGTCCACAATTTGACCCACAAAGAGATGCAAAATGTAAAATATAATTCAGAAAACATCCCCATTTGCTGTTTTCTGGAAATGTGACTGCTTCAAAATATAATTGACTGTAGTCCAGCAACCAATTAGGATTGAATTGTGGGTCACCACCTGTATTACACAGTAGTGGGGCCCCAACATGCCAATGATTTGACTTTGGGACACTTCAAGCTAAAGATAACTTGGTCCCAACATCTAGATCTATATAAAATGTCTTATTGACATACAGAGACTTCATGACATTTCCAGCAAATGAAAAAGTGTAAACTTTTGTTGGGTGCCCAGTAATTGCCATGAGCGGTGATGCTTGTCATCCTTTAAAAATGATGGCAATTCATTATTCATGAATTTTTTACATATAGTACTGTGATGTATTCTCTTTTGTGAGTAGTCTGAGTACATTGGTTAAGAGGTTAGTTACGAGCCCCTTCTAGCCCTCAGATGGCAGAGGGTTCCTTTCCATTGCAGGGCAAAGTCAGGATTTTCTTGGGTGGTCTTGAGTTTAATTTTTCTTGAAGGCCACACAGAAGCCAGGCCAGGTCACCTAGGTCAAAGTTGGACTTTGTCCAAAAAAAAAGGTGCTGCTAATAATTCCCAAAGTCAAACTTTTTCTGCTAATTCTTGTCTGCCTCTAAATAAGAATCCTCCATCTGGCGCCCAGAATGAAAGGGTTGCAAATCTGAGAAGAATGCAACTAATCCGGAGAGAGGCTAAAAGAAGGCTCAGCCTTGGTGATGCATTTTTTATTTTTGGGCAAAATTTTTCTGTGGATTTTAAAATATACACCAGGATTTTGCCCAGGGTGAACTGTTAATAATTTTTTTTAAACCTGTCCTCACAGACACAAAATTTTGTGAAAAAAGTCCAACTTATTTGCTGCCCAAGGGCGAGTTGCTTTTGCTCCATCCAGCTTTGACAGCTGTGACAACTATTTATTCCAAAAGTTTTCTTTTCTTTCCCTCAGAAATATTTACTGATTATGGTGTACATTAAATTCTCCGTTTTTGCAGCATGTTGAAGTATTTTTTGCCAGTTTGCCACAAAATTGCAGTCTAAAATGGAGTTAAATCATGAATTTTGATACATTACATTTTTTGTTGCAATGAATTTTTGTCAGGTCCTTGGGAGTTTGTTGTAGTGAAATTTTACTGTATATCTATTGATGAACTGTAGTAAAGGAACAAATGTTTTATCATTGTGAGAGTCCAATACTGATTCAAGCACATTGTCTAGAAGCCACTGTTTACTGCTTTCTTTTATAAAGTACTGTACTAATACTGTACCATGTACGCAAATTGGAATTGAATTTCTTCAACTTTTTGCAGCACTTTGTTCTCTATTTCTCTCATTCCTTCACGAATTTTCCATATTCAATAAAGGGAGGGCAATGAGCCTGAGGACAGCAGTCAGCTGACTTATGGTGAGCTGCTGGAACAGGTGTGCAAGTGCTCCAATGTGCTGCTGCGACACGGGGTGCGCAAGGGAGACTGTGTCGCCATCTACATGCCAATGGTGCCGGAGATTGTCGTTGCCATGTTGGCCTGTGCCCGCATCGGCGCGCTTCACACTGTCGTTGTCAGTTTGTTTTCCTATTCCTCCAATTTACATTGACCTTCTTAAGAAAATGTCTATAAGCTGGTTTGAGATGTAAATCCTTGGAAGACTCCATAACTGAACCAAATTCTGTAATTTATGCGCATGACATTGTTGAGAGTTTGGATATGGTGAAACTTTTATACTTTTATCAAGAAAACTATGATACTGCATTTACGGTATTTACTCAAGTACCATGCACCCTTGAGTAAGCCACGCACAGGAATTTTTCAGTTCAAAATTTGGCTAAAATTGTATCCCTGAGTAAGACGTGTACCCCATTTTTAGGGACTCTAAAACCACAAAATTTCGAAAATAAAAACAAATTTTTTTACTTCCAATGGGAATTGAACATGAATCTGATCAATTTTATAATTTTTCAGTAAAAAAAAGTTTTCTTGGTACATTTGTCACAAATTTCTCCATTATAATCAAGTATAATTAACACACAACTTCCTAAAACTTCTTAAAAATTCTGTACCCGCTTATGACGCGCACCCCTTTTTTTCTTCTGAAACTTGAGAAAAAAGGTGCGTGTGGTACTCAAGTAAACACGGTACTTGTGCCCTTAATTCAGGAAGATGCACACTCAGGTATCACTTTGAAATTTTGATTAAATTATATCCTTGAGCTGCAGGGCTTGTGTTCCATTTTAGCAGCACTAAAACTGCAATGCAGTATTTAAAAAAAAAAATCCAAATTTGAACTTAGACATGCATTGAACCAGAATTCATTAGTTTTCCTTTGTTTCCATAGAAAAGAATTCCTTCTGACAACATTAGTCGAAACTGTCCTTCTTAGAATCAAGTACAATGCACACCTAAACTTCAAAAACTTTTTTTAGTGTATGCCCTCAATGATGCACACCCCCATTTTTTCTCTAAACTTTGAGAAAAAAGTGAAAGAGGTAAGCTGATGTAAAACAGTATATGCATTAGTAATACATCTGAAGCAGGCAGTCCAATTCTTTTGATGAATACTATAGGAATTAATTTTTGGAAATACACATTTTCCTATATGACAACATATATACAGTGAATAGATTATTTTTTTCTTATTCTGTACATAGTGTATATTATGTTTAGTTTACTTAAAATGTAAAAAAAAAATATATATGCACAGTATCTGCAATATTATTAAATCTATGTACACCATGTCCATGTCCCTCCTACTTTTCATGAAAAATGCATGAAAATGTAATTTAAAGAAAAATAAATCATATACAGTTGTTACCTTGCAATTCAACCCTCATCCATTTCAAAACTAGGGAAAGCTTTCAAAGCAGTCATATTGCAAGACACAGCTTCCTTATTAAAAATATCAGTACAAAAACACCCAAAAAATTGGCTAAAGCAGGCCAAGTTACAGGGCAAGGGTCAAATTGCAAGTTAACCTCCCCACAAATTCAACCCTTGAATTGAGGGACAGTCAAATTGCGTGAGGTCAAAGAACAAGGTACCACTTGTATACTCATATGCAAATTATTCCTACATGTTCTAGTCTTTAATAATGGATGCTGAATAATTTAATCATATTTGCTGCATTTTCATTGATCTCCCATTCTGCTTTGGAAACTCAGTTTGCAGGGTTCTCTGCGGGTTCCTTGAGTGACAGGATCATTGACAGCAAGTCAAAAGTTGTCATTACTGCAGATGGGGTCTTTCGAGGAAAGAAGCTCATTCCACTCAAGTCTATTTGCAACGAAGGTGAGGATTCATCGATGTTAAGAACATATTTTTCCATATTTACATAGACTTAGTAATGCAGTATTTCCATTTTGTGAGAAGCTTATTTTTAATAGATTGTTGTATGAGGTGTACTTTGTGTGTTGGACAAATTTATCTCACATGTAACTGTACTGCTAAACTTCATGGTATTCTAGCTGAAATATTAATGATTAAAAATATTTGTGAGTAAGTTTACCATTTATAGTTGATACATTTTTGTACCAATGGGTTTTATTTCATCAAGATTTTAACCAAATACACTTGGACCTCAATAACTCAAACCTCCCCAAGTCAAATTCCTTCTTTAATTCAAATTTTTTTCAAGTCATGGTCTGAATCCATTTATAGGAATAATGCATTAAAAACCTCCCTGATGCAAATGTTTCTCCTTTCAAGCCTCTATAAGTGGAAGTTTCTTAAGCCTCTTGGCTTTTTTCTCATTGACACACACAAGAGAAAAGCAATAAAAATCCAGTTTGAGATGCTTTGAAAAGAAGTGAAGGACTAAATTGGGCAAATGAACTCCTGCCTCCAAGTTCAGCTTCATCTTGTAGGCACATTTAAAGAAGTTTGAAGCCCAGAATATCATCAGCTACAATTTCTATGCAATTTTCCCATGTTTTCCACTAAAATGCTTGGTTCCTTAACTCAAACCTCTATGATTCCAAAGCTCCTTAAATGGAATTTTGTTGCTGGTCCCTTGAAATTCAACTGTATTATATACAGTGAGACCCCCACATGCAGACACCTTGACCTGCAGACAATTTGACATAGGTACACTTCTTTTCTAATAAAAAAATAATAAAATAGGCCCAACATGAGGACACTGACAGACTGACTCAACATAGGGACATTTTTTTTATAAAATTGCAAATACATTTCTGGCCAAATTATAAGAAGCAGATATTTCCAACCCTAAAATTGATGTAAAAAAGTTCTTGGGTATTTCTCTCACAATTTACCATCCATTTAGCTGATTTAAAAAAATTACCTCCAGCGTAGAGCAACTTCCTTCTCTCTTTTTCACTTGAATGTTATTTTTACAGAGAATGCTAACATTTCTATGTACTGTACAGAGGTATC